>JAYEVJ010000207.1:0-143130 GCA_036346265.1 Melocanna baccifera | reverse complement strand
ACATGTTAAAGGCGCCGTTCTAAATAGTTTTGACTCTAGCTTTTATTAAAAACTATTTTAAACATGTTGATTTTTTCTTTATCCACATAGATATAACTGTTTTTATTTTTCCTTTATTTTTCTTTATTTGAGTGTCTTTATCAAAAGTTATGATGCAATTTCAATCGAAATCCCAAAATCATCGACCGTAGCCGAATTGAGCGGAGCTGTCGTATGCTGATTTCAAAAGAAGACGACGACGACCATATGCTGCATGATACGTGATATACCGATCAGAATTGGTTGAACCTTACCCACTCTGGAGTGAGTCTGTCTCAGATTACCTAATACGCAGCGCCACCCTAAGGATTCAAAACTACAGAACTGCACCATGCACTGTATTCCAGTGGCTCAACCTCAACTGCATGAGATCTCCTGTAGGCTGCTAGATATGTTGTTTAACTATGATCTTAGAATCCATTCGTTTTGATTTTAATTTCTATTTTTTTAACTTTTAGTTTATTATTTATTAATTTCATCTTTTTCTATTTTTTAGTTTTTTGAAGGGCTTTTTTTTTCTTGTATTCGTTTGTATTACCTATGATGGGATAACTTATTTTTATTTTTAATTTTTTTAAAGTTAATTACGCCTAAAAAACACTAACAGTTACAAGACAAAATAAATCAGTTACAATACAAAAAAACCATAAGCCAGCTTATATAAACCGAACTAAGCATAGCCAGTCCTTTGCAGTTGCATCTACGGGCTTTAATAACCAACCATTTTGGGCGTTCGGAATAGTGATGGTTTATGATTTTTTTTTCAGAGTGGTTTATTTTTTATTATAGCTGAGTTGGCTTAATTGGCATAATTAAATTTTAAAAAAATAAAATAGAAAAAACATATTAGCCCATCACGAACAATGCAAAAGGATACGAGAAAAAAAGAAAAAGCAAAAAAGCCTAAAAAATCTAAAAAACCAGAAAAAACGAAATTACTGAATATTAAAAAAAAGCAGAAGCCAGAAACAGAAACTGGCTTTAAGCCAAAATGAGCAGAGCTACACTGGCCTCAAAATTCAGCAGGTGAGAATGGTTGTACACATAAACTATCTGCAAACACGGCCCTTGAAATCTGCCTCTTTTCTCTTTTGGCTCCCCAATGCAATATCAAATATTCTAGATTTTCAGCTTCTGAAAATACCGTGCTAATCAAATTGGTCTTCATGAATCTTCATGTTCAGTTTTTTCTTCAAAAAAAAGCCAGAGATCTCTATGTTCAGTTGAACACCGGGCTGCTGCTCCTCAGCAGAATTTCAGTCTGAAACAAAGTGAAAGGTTGCTCGATTCAAGTGAACTTGCAGACCCCAACATCTAACAATTGAGAACAGAGTGTTCTGAAGGTTCAGCTGGTACCAGGTACAGCTGCTGCTATCGTTAAAGGCAAGCTAGTGAACTCTGGAACTGAATGAAAGACAAACAACATTCTCAATTGTCCATTGCATCACGAACTCCAGGGCAGCATGTATATAAATCTCTTGCTTGCACGTTCCAGCAGTAGTCTCAAGATTCAGCAGATACTTCTATTGCTCTTGATAAAACTACTAGAATCTTGACCTAAAATGAAAGGCATATGTGAGACCATATGGAGATCATTCTATATTTGTGATGAGTATTTAACTATGCTTATGCTTCGGTGTCGAAAGTTGAGTTTCATTTTGTGTCTTTTATTCTCTGGATCTTATTGTTTGGGAGACAGTGGTCCGACCGCCCGTGTACAGTCGTCGATCAAGAAGCGTGTGACCGGACGAGAAAGGCGTCCAACCGTAGAGTTGACGGTTCGACCGGCCGAGAGGCGTTCCAACCGGAGGAGTGATAATACCACCATAGTTGGCGGTAGCTATTTTCCAAAGAGGGGTGAGTTGCACTGTGAAGTTTTGTGAGTGGTATGACCGGTCATGTACCGATGGTACGATCGAGAGGAAGTAGGGCGGTCCGATCGACATGGTTACCATGATCAGACTGGCTCCTAGTTGTTGGTGGTCTAACTAGCCAATAATTGGTGTCAAACTAGCCTCCGTTTTGGGAATGAGTCCGAGTTGGTTTTCCGCAGTGTTAGTCATAGCGTGAGTACATGCATATATTCTCTTACTAATAATAATTAAGTGCATATTTTTTTGTAATCAAAATTGTTGCTTGATTTTTGATGTGCAAGGCACTTAGTGATTGTTGTTGTCAATGGCAAGACCGAGACAAGGGAAAGTGTCCTGAGTCATGGTGTGACGAGTAAGTCTGGGTGGAGCATGATCTCAAGCAGAAAAGCATATAAGAAAGACAAAGATCATAATGAAGCAAGTGTATGTATATGGTGTGCCAATTGAACTTATGAGTTTTTAGTGGTGACATCCTCTGAGCAAACATACGATTTTGATGGCAAATAATTGGGCATTACGGACTATGGTGTAGTGTGCCATAAAATTTGGACATTTCAAGAGTGACGATCCTCTAGAGGAGTCATACGATCTTGGTAACAAGTCATTAAGCATCATATCTTCGTGTAATGGTTGCTTCAAGAAGAAGCGTTGTGGAGTTCAGTGGGTAACAATTGAGAAAATTATCCAACACCGGTTAGAGAGGCGGTTGGCAAAACCGTAACAGTAGCATAAGTGATTTAGATTATGTCTTAAAGAATGAAGCGTCATATAGGGCTATCGGAGCCATATGAAGTCACGCTTTGAAAAGCTACAAGTGTATGTGAGTGTAAAACGCTACAAGTGTATGTGAGTGTAAAACCTTTGTGTGTGGGTTACTTGATTTTTCCAACTGTAAGTGGTTGCATCTATTAAGGGCATGCGTGTTAGATTTTGATATGAGGTGAGAGCCGCCACTATATAAGTTCTTAATATGAGTTGAGAGAGATAGGACTATAGGAGAGAGATTAGGGTTTCCTTATACTGAAGGCTTGTATGTGTGCTCTAGGTTTAAAACTCCGTCCTCTATGTGGGAGTGGCTATAAAACATTCATCTCCAAGTGAAATAAATATTCTAAGTTTGTCCAAAGGGATTGTGCCATAGTGTGTGGATCAAGATTTTTCTTTTTTGCCTGATTTTGGTGCAAGTAATGGATACAGGATGAAACTTTGTTATTGATCTTCACGATTTATGATTAAAATAGATTTCTGACATCCTAAGAAAGACTTGTGATAAGTTTCACTATGTTTGGATCAGTGGTTTGCGATTGACTCTTTTCTTAGATCATGTATAGTATTGTTTCGAGCTTTTGCCTCGGTGAGCGGTCGACCGCCGATCCGGTTCCCCCGGCCGATGGTCGATTGGTCGATAGGAAGTCTCATGTTCTTTGTGATCTTTGGCTCCTGGTTTTCAGAAGTTTGTGAGTTTTTGTTTCTATTGTATTGAGTTGATAATACTAAAGAAAGATTTTAAAAAAGTTATTCACACCATCTGACTGACCACACCGATCTTACAACATACAACATCGCTCGGTTGTCCACTGTATTCACAACTCACAGCTCCAGAATCTAGTTTCCAGTACAGCAGGCATTGTCCAATGAGAAGCTCCTGAACGCACAGCTCCACATTCACCTATCAAGATCACTTCGTTGGTGCAAGAACAACTCCTGACTACCGCAGCCTGCAAGAACAAACAACAACTGCCGCCATCCTACATTGCACTCAACAACTTCTGGAACTGCTACAATAACTTCCAACTGTGTGTGACCTTCAGCAAGATTCACTTGCAGTTACAAAAAAGGCCTGATGATATCTTCAGACCGAGAAGTCCATTCTGAACATTCAGGTGCAGCAAGAACAAATGCCAAGATCTACTTATCATTTAAAGTTAGCATCCACAGTTTTCCAGTTTCAGTGCTCAGTTTCCAGTCACAAAGCTCTTATTATGCAGTATGCACCTTACTTATCATTTATCAGTGCAGTTTAGTTTGCTTATTAAAAAATGCTTCACTCTATCTGCATGCTTATGAACAAGGGAGACAATTAGACATTCATCTTCTTCTTTGTCATGTCAATGTTTGTGGCAATAACTACTGGGTTAATACCCACTACAATAGTACTAGTAATAGTTCCTTGTTGTATTTTTTTTTCAGGTGGCAGTACAGAAATCACAAAAAAAAAAGGTGCTGGTCAATGATGATGTAGAGGAGGGTACTTTAAAAAGAGAAGCGTGAAGGGTGGGCTTCTAAAAAAAAATAACAAAGCACAGCTGCACAGGGTATCTCTAAAAGAAGAATCACGGGTTAGATAGACTTTCCTGTTTGGTGGCTGCGTAGACTTTTCCTGTTTGGTGGCTGCGATTTTAACCCTTAGGCACCCTGTGGTTTGGGCTAAGGGTCGGTTAGGAATTCTATTGCTGAAGTTGCTCTAAGATTTGTTACCAAACACTTTAGATTACCAAGATTTGTTGCCAATCACAAAATTTAGATTAAACTAAGCTAGTTAGATTAAAGTTAGCTAATCTATTTATTTTAATCTCAAACCAAACACATCCTTAGTGCATGTATAATGCTACATATTGTCTATAGCGTCCTCTCGTATCATCAGTGGAAGTTGTCTATATATATCCCCGTATTTACATGACACTTGAACTCTGTTGCCAGCACAATTACATCTTTGTGGTATTTCCCACTGACGAGTTTACTCAAATGGCCCGAATAAAGTGCCGGATACGTACATAAGTTATACACGTATATAGTGTGTGTATGCTATGGGACCCACCGAGGGATATTTATGACCCCTTTCACATGTGGTGCCCCTGTTGACATAAAAACTCCAGCCAATAATTAAGCCTTACAAATCCCGAATTTTTTCAGTTTCAAATTTTTTTTACAATTCAGTAATTCATCTTTTTCTAAAATTTTTTAGATTTTTAAGCTTTTTTGTATTTTTCTTTTTTCCCCGTATTTCTTTGCATTATCTGTGATGGATTAATATATTTTTTCTATTTTTTATATTTAATTATACCTAAAAAATCAAATCAACTATAATAAAAAAATTAAATACAGTAAAATTTTAATCAAAATTTAGAAACCATCGCCAGAACAAAGGCCACATACGCAACATCCAGCGTCGGAATTTGCTTTAACAGTACTGTTTGCTGTGGCGTGAAGTGACAGATTGCCCCTGTGTGAGGCTTAAGTGCTTAACCATGGTTAAGTTTGGGCAGCTATGAAAATTATTTTTTGGCATAAAATGAGGGCAAAGTTCAAAGCTTTTAGGGCATCGAACAGATTTGAATTTTGCCACCATCCGATCAAGATCTGAGCCGCCGCCCACACCCGCGTGCCTCCTCGTCGGTGCCGAGGGCGGAACGCCGGCGTGCCCCGCCGCTTCCACTTCCCCCGCGGCCGCCGGCTCCAAGGGTGACGCGGCGCCGCCCGCCTCCTCCCGTCGCCGCACACCCTCCGCCTCCTCCACACCCATATCCAACCTTCTTCCCCGTCTTCGGTGGCTCACCGCCGCCGGATTACCACACCGCTCGCCGGTTCTCGGTGCCCCCGCCGGCTGCGCCGCCCACCGCCCTCCTCCGACCCGCGGCCGGCGTCGCCCCGGCCGTCTCGCCGCACCGCCGCCTCCACTGCCCACCGCCGGGCCACCGCCGCCCCGGCCTCCCTCTAAGTTCGAGGGCTCCGGTGAACCCCAAATCCTAACTCACCGCCGCCGGAGAAGACGACCTCGCCGGCCGGAGCTCGAATCTCCAAGCAAATCACAAGGTCAGAAATTCGACTATTTCCCCTCCCAGAAAACATGAGACACATGACCTGCTTTTTTCCTAATAGTACCCCCGGTATCAAATTTTTTTGGCAGTTTGACTAAAAGTTTGAGCCAAATAAATTTTGTGGGAAAAATACAATTTTGAGGCTCTCGTGGCTTGGAATCCTCCTTAACTCGCGCGCATCCTCGAAGCAATTGGCGCAGGTACTTACCTAGATCGATTCCTCTCCTTAGCTTCGATCGAGCTGCGTTTCGCAGCTGGCCGTGGTGTCTGACGGTGGATCTGGGCACCTAGGGTTTGGGGCCGGATCTTGGGAACCTCCCATTTTTTTTCGTGTTTGAAGGTCAGAGGTGTACCTAGTTTGGTGTTTTGAGGCGCTGATCAGTAGGTTTCTTGGCCCGATTGGAGCTGGATTAGAGGGTGCCTTGTGCTGATTTGGGATTTCTAGGACCTGTTTTGCTCGTCTTTTCCGGTTTTGAGCTGGTTTTCGGAGTTGGGTTTTGAGATTTTGTGGTTTTGTGAAGGAAAGTTTGGATCCTTTGCTAGGAAAGATGTATTGTTTGTTTCCCAGTGTAGGCATGGTGTTTTGTTTAGTATACCTTTAGCTCTTCATCTGTCAAGCTGCTGCTTGAGAATAGTTTTTCTGTGCTAAACTAAAATTTCTAGGGTAAATGGGACCGCTTCTACGAAGAGAGAACTTTGAATCAAGTGAACCTGGCTATTTCAAAGTTCCATTTTGGTGCAAATTTTAGTAGCTGATGTTTTAGTTGGTCCCGTTCGCTTATTTTGTTATGTCTGTTCTACAAGATTCCTGACATTGTCCTATTTCATGCAGATATTGGCGTGGAAAATCTCATGACTTTTGGATTCAAATGATGGAGGAGTGTATTAAGCCCTTGCTTAGTGGTTGGTCTTGAGCTCCTTGGTTCCTGCTCAAGACCAACTGACTGATCGAATCCGAAGGTGAAGATGAGCGTGGAGCAGAATACCTGTGACTTGATGGACGAAGCCCTCAAAGCAAGGGATGCAGCAGAGAGGAAGTTCCATGCGCATGATGTCAAGGGTGCACGGAGGTCTGCAATCAAGGCGCAGAACCTATGCCCATCGCTTGATGGCATATCGCAGATGGTCTCGACACTTGATGTTCACCTTGCATCTGAATTGAAGATTGATGGAGAGAGCGATTGGTACCGTATCTTGTCTCTCAGTGCTTCTGCTGATGAAGAGGAGGTGAAGAAACAGTATAGAAAACTAGCTCTCCAGCTGCGTCCCGACAAGAACAAGTCGGTTGGTGCTGAGGGCGCTTTTAAACTTATCTCGGAGGCGTGGAGCGTGTTGTCTGATAAGAGCAGGAAGATGCTCTATGATCAGAAGAGGAGGGATCATTCTGTCACAAATGGGGTCAATGGTTTGTATACTTATGATAAGAAAGCAAACAAGCGAGCTCGGAAGAATGCCGCCACCGCTGCTGCTGCAGCAGCAGAGGCTACTACTTGTCCTGTGGCACTTGACACATTCTGGACATCATGCAACCAATGTCGGATGCAGTATGAGTACTTGAGAATTTATCTGAATCACAACCTTCTGTGCCCAAACTGCCACCATGCATTCATGGCTGTAGAGACTGGTTATCCTTGCAATGGAACCAGTTCCTCGTTCTCCTTGTCAACCAAGCGGCGGCAGCTGCAGCAGAACCACAATAATGTTAAGCATTCATATAACTCAGCAAGCAGAACCTCTAGCATTCCAGGCACAGGACATGGAGTATACCAACAAGAGAACACTTACGAGTCCTGCAACAACCAAAGTTTCCAGTGGAATCAGCACTCCAAGACAACAGGTGCTGCTGGTGCAAATTGTTACAGTACACAGGCCTCAGAGAAATTGAAAAGAAAACATGAGGAGAGCTACATTTACAATTATTCTTCAAGTGGCAATGAGTATGGGCAGGAGAGAACAACATCCGGGCGTGGACGGTTTTCAAAAAGGAGGCGCAATATTAATAATGGCTATGCTCCTGTAGATTGTAATGGAGATAACAAGGAGACTCTGGCTGCAACTGCAGGAACAACTGTGTTCGCTGAGGTGGGAAGGGTTAATGGTACATCAGTGGAAAAGTTTAGATCTGCAGTAAGCGGAAGAAGAGCTAATGTCTTGAGGGAGACCTTCCAACTGGACACCCGGAGTCTTCTTCTTGAGAAAGCCAAGGCAGCAATCCGTGAAAAGTTACAGGATTGGAACATTTCAGTATCGACCCAGTTTGTAGAGAAAGGGAAAGGAGAAAGAAAAGAAAAACACGTTGACAACAATGTAAAGGTGAATGTCGTCCTCTCTGATAATCCAAGCTGCAAATTCAAGATGTATGACTCAAAAGGCGCTGATGTCGAAATTCCTTCTACTGATGAAAAGAATGTGGAACAGAAGCGTTTGCCTGTGTCCATTGATGTACCAGACCCAGACTTCCATGATTTTGATAAAGATCGCACAGAAAGAACTTTTGACAATGATCAGGTATGGGCTACATACGACAGTGAAGATGGCATGCCTCGTTTATATGCAATGGTGCAGAAAGTTATTTCAAGGAAGCCTTTCAGGATCCGAATGAGTTTCCTCAATTCCAAATCCAACAGTGAACTGGCACCAATTAGCTGGGTTGCCTCAGGTTTCTCAAAGACATGTGGTGGTTTTAGGGTTGGAAGGTACCAGATTACCGAAACAGTCAACATCTTTTCCCACAGAGTTAGCTGGAGTAGAGGTCCTCGGGGAATTATCAAGATTGTTCCCAAGAAAGGTGATACATGGGCTTTGTATCGAAACTGGTCTTCTGATTGGAATGAGCTTACACCTGATGATGTGATATACAAGTATGAGATAGTAGAAGTGATTGATGATTTCACTGACGAGCAAGGTGTGTCTGTCATCCCATTGTTGAAGGTTGCTGATTTCAAAGCAGTCTTCCATAGGCACACAGACTCTGATGTGGTTAGAAGGATACCAAAGGAAGAGCTTTTCCGCTTTTCACATCGTGTTCCTTCTCGTCTGCTCACTGGGGAAGAAGGCAATAATGCTCCAAAAGGGTGCCATGAATTGGACCCTGCTGCAACTCCAGTCGACCTTCTTAAGGTTATTACAGAGGTTAAGGAAGACCTTCCTAAGGTTATTACAGAGGTTAAGGAAGATATCACAACAGGAATTTCTGAATAGAACCCAACTTCTCCAGCCTCTGAACTTGGATGCATGAAGTGCCAAAATGCACTTCACTGAGCATGATGGATCAGCGTCATTTGGCTCTTTAGCTCTATTATATCATCTAACTTTTGGCCGGATACTTGGGCTATATTGCCAGGGCAAACAACTAATGTTGAAGACTCCTGACTATTACCTTTTTAGGCATTTCTAACATTTAATTTTATTGTAACACGGTTATCGGATAGAGTAAAAGATAACCGGGATGCCACTGGTGATGAGTCAACTTGTCAAAGGGATGGCAAGCCTCACGACTTGCTGCGAGGTGCCACTCTTCCTTAGCCTGTAAGGTACGGTAGTTCTGCATACGAGCTTAGTTTGAGACAGCTGCCAGTCCTCTCACTGTACCCGCACTGTCTGTACTCATTTACTTATCATGCTGTACTTTCTTTAATCCATTGTATTCTCCTCTATAATTTGTCGAATTCAGTAATTCTGATGGAACCCTGGAACTGGTTCAGAACATTAATACAATATGTAGTTCTGTGGTGCTCTAATTATTTGCCCCCCTTTTATCGTTTGTTTAAGATTGATATGCAGATGTCTTAAGATTGAAATCTCTCAAGTGGTTTGTACATGTGTATTGTAGTTACACTTCCCCGTACCTTAATCTGGGAAAAAAATAAACTGGTGTACTCTGCTGGGCAAACAAACTTGCAATATTTTCCAAGCTTGTTCATAATGGTTTTGAGTGGTAGCAAGGATCTGAAGCACATTTAATTGTGATGGTATTTTCTTCCCTGTTGGTAAGGAATGATCCTTTTCATCAGTTGGACTAGCTTGACATATTTCATAGAAACTAACATATTCTGTCTCATTTCGTGTACTGCTCACTGCTAGCACTAATGTTTTTAAGCCCTGATCATTTCGGCTTTTTTCAGCTTCAGCTTTTAGTTTTAGCTTTTTTTTCATTATTCATTACACTATCCACTAACTCAGCTACAGTAAAATTTTATCCAGCTACAGTGAAATTTCAACCAAAAGCCAGAAGCCATCGCTAAAACGATCACCACCTTAGTCTTTTAGGTGCTCGGTTCTCCCCCATCGTCTGAATTTAAAATTAGTATAACCGTTCTAATTTACATCAGCATTAATTTGCCTTGTTATCTTCTCTTATTCACTTTGAAGTTGCTTTTTTTTTGTTTTCACAACAGTGGGTTGTGTAAAGTGTCTAGATTATTATCTGCATGGGAGAAGTTCGGACTAAAACTTACGTATAAATCTTTATAGAAACTGTTCTATATTGCTATGTACAATGAAATATTTACAATGTAGTAGTTTGGGACCAGGCTGTCTAGCATAATTGGCTGAAGCTAGCCCTCTCGTCGTGTATTTTACTGTATCATATCATTCTAGAAGAATCTGTGAATTTAACAGTGTTCTTTTCCCAGGAAGAGTAAGCAGTATTCTGAATGGTTTGTGTTTTGGGAGAGGCTACGGGGAGGTCACCAGCGCAGTTACCCCTAGTTACCACGCGCGGGCGGTGGGGCCCACCGGAAAAACCAGTTTAGATCGAGAATCGCTTCCCTTCCTCACGCAACATCTTGGTATCACAACCTATGGAAAGAAGACGAGGGCTCTTCCAAACAGATTTTTTTTTCTAACTTTTAGTTTCTAAACATAAAAATCTTTAAAACACGTTAACTTCTTAATGCAGTTTTTTCTCTTTTTTCCTTTCTATTTGCATTATCCAGTGAAGATATAGTGTTTTTTATTTTCTATTTTCTTTTAATTAAATGTCTCAAAAAAAACTAACAGCTGTTATGACATTTCAGCTAAAAGACAAATGCCATCAGAGAAAAAAAGGGAATTGAATGAGGTTGAATCTGCTCACATTGGACAAGGTTTTTGGTACAAACAAGTAAAAGTTCAATACATTCCATTTCTAATTTCGCAAATTTCTCCCACCGGATAACGACTACGATTTAAAAGGCAGCATTAGTTAGACATCGATCACGGAAGCTACCAAGTCGCTGGCATCGAACGAGCATGCTATTGCTGTCTCACCGTTTCATGCACCATCTGTAAGTGTACGCTTTGACGTGCTGATGTATAGAACTGCATTCAGAAGAAAAGTATAAGAACATACCGAGCACCGTTGTTTCCTCTTATAAAAGCGTCACCGTATTTGTTCTTCAGCTGACTATTCACACTCTTCTGTTTGCTCCATTGCAATGTTCATGTACCCGTCCAGACAAGCCAAAATACCTGGTTTAGATCAGATAGAGACGAAAGACATTGACAATCAGCTTCTCGGTAAGTGCCATGGAATGATCAATTTATCATTTCGATAAAAAAAGAAATGAAAAGAAACAATGGGAAATGTGTTTTTTTTGAAAAAATAGTTCTAATTATATGTTAGCAAAAATTATTAAAATAATAATGATATGGAAAGCAATGCATCCTGACATGCAAAACACGCAATCTATTTTGTCAAATCTCAAAAGGACGAATACAAAATGAGATAATTCAAGAGAATTGTAGTGGTACTGTTCACCACGAGTATTATAGCGCCGTGTGTATTAGGCATAGTTATTATTTAGGAATCTATCTATTAGGCATGGTATGTTATTTAGGAATCTATCTATTAGGTGTTTGGTATTATCTATTAGCTAGACAAATTATTATTAGATTGCATTAATAGAGATAAGTTTCCTTATTTTTTAGGAGTCAAGTCGGATCGTCCCTATAAAAGGGATAGTATGTATTCATTATGAATCAAGCAAAAGGTGAATAAACAAGTCCTTAAAGTTCAGCTATGGTCCTTTCTTTGACTAGTTATTCTAGATCTATTACTCTCTCAATTGGAGCCCTCTTCATTTAGCACCATTCTACTTCAAGTTGTCACCGTCTGACATCTCTTCGATGGATGATTACACCTTTGTTATACTAGTTCACAATAGTCAATGAGTGGATTATGAGGAAGTTTTTGCCCTAGTAGCAAGACTTGAGACAGTGAGGTTCCTCATTGCATTGGCAGCACAAGAAGGTTGGAAAGTATATCACATGGATATTAAATCAGTATTTCTCAACGGTGAGCTCAAGAAAGAAGTGTATGTAATCCAACCACCTGGATTTGTTGAGAAAGACAACAAGTACAAGGTATTGAAACTAAAGAAGGCACTCTATGGGCTTAAACAGGTACCAAGAGTGTGGTATGCAAAATTGGACAAAACATTGGTGTCACTTGGGTTTGAAAGAAGTCCATTAGAGCATGTGGTGTATAAGAGAAATCGTGAAGAATCAAACCTGCTCATTAATGTATATATCGATGATCTAATTATCATAGGATTAGATCTTAAACAAATTGACAAATTCAAAACGGAGATGAAAAGTTTGTTCATTATGAGTGAGTTGGGATTGCTGAGCTACTATCTCGGTATTGAAGTGAACCAAGTCCAGTTGGAATTTTCTTATGTCAATCCAGCTATGTGGCTAGGATTTTAGAGAAGTGTAGCATGAGCGAGTGTAATGCAAGTAACATTCCCATGGAAGCAAGATTGAAGTTGAGTAAGAAAAGTACTAATTCTCCTGTCAATACAATACTTTATAGAAACATTGTTGGTAGCTTGAGATATATGGTACATACAAGGTCGGATATAGCCTATGCCGTGAGAATTATGAGTCTCTATACAGAAACTCTCACAGAAATTCATGGAACTATTTTGGACTCAGGAAAAATATTTTCAACATATTTTGGTATTTAATTTTTATACTAAAAATACTTTTTAATCTTAAACTTGATTTTAAATTCCAAAAAATCACAGAAAATTCAGATAAAAGCCAAATAATTTCAAATAATTAAATTGAATTAGGATTTTTACAAAAAATCAAAATATCCTTTATTTAATAATATATTTTATGTTTTATCTAAATTACTTTTCAAATAAAGCCTTCTTTGAAGCAGAAAAATAGTGCTAAACAAATTTTAAAAATTAAGCAACCAAAAGCAAATATTTTTATTTTAAATTAAATTAATTAATTTAATTTTTATCCTAATTTTGAAATAAACAATTGAGTCATTACATTCTCTTTGTGAGAATCCCGTTCATCATGACAGTAGCAAGCATATTGTCACACGTTATCATTTCATCTATGAATTTGTTGAGAGTGGCAAGATAACTGTGGAATATGTGAAAATTGAAGATCATCTTACCGACATATTAACCAAATCGCTCGAACGTGTGAAGTTTTTAGAGTTGGGACAGAAGATTAGACTGCAAGATGTGAAGATGAAGCAACGAGATTAAGAGAGTGAATGTTGTTATAATGTTGTAGCATAAGTATAGACTAATGTAGCACTTTCTAGTTGCTCCTTGCTAGTTGATGTGTGAACACAAACCAACTAACAGTCGTATATGCCAAGCATGTTCTTAATGTCTCAAGAGAAATGCATGTATCTGAAAACCTTGCAACCGTATAAGCCAAAGTCAACAAGACTCTGGATGAATCAAGGGACATGTCGGCCAGAAACACTACTATAGAAATCATCATCACAGACGGTTTAAAAACGTCATCACAGATGGTTTTTTGAACTGTCTAAATTTATAGGTCAGTGATAATCGAAGATTATCATAGATGATTTGTAAGTCATCTGTGATAATACAATATAGACAATTTGTAAGTCGCCTGTGATAATACAATATAGACGATTTGTAACTAGAATCGTCTGTGAAGAACACTATCGCAGACAGCTTGAACTAAAAACCGTTTATGATACTCACACATCACAGATGGTTCTAGCTACCAATCATCTGTGATGGCGTGTATCACAGACAGTTGGTATATAGAACCATTTGTTATACTTTTCCACCATAAACGGTTGGTAAATAGAACAGCTTGTGATGTGTTAGTATCATAGACGGTTTTTTATTCGAGCCATCTGTGATAGTGTTCTTGACAGACGGTTTATACCACAAAACCATCTGTGATAATTCATTCTATAGCTATTTTTTTGTTTTTCGGTTAGCCTTAGGAAATGTTAGCTATGCCCTTTGAAAATAAGCAAATACAACAGCAAACACAGCAGATAACATCAGCAACATAGCAGAGAACATTCTATTTCCATTACAATCTACCATTACAACATCACAAGATTACAATCCACCATTATAATATCACAAGATAACAAGTAAACATAGTAAAGAATATTCCATTTCTATTACAAACCGAGCAATTCATAAATATGGCAAGAACATAAACGAAAAAGAGATCCTAATGGAAGCTCAACAGCGCCGATGAGACCTCTATGCCTAGGCTCTCTTGTCCCTGATGCAGCGCATGAGCTGGATGTCCCTGACGCCCACCATCGTAGGCGCATAAAGTAGGGGTCGGGATCGGGGTCGAGGAGGAGAACGGTGAAAGGCGGAGAGATTTTGAGCGCATGAAGTAGATAGGGGATGGGTTCGGATGAGTATTTATGGAGGAGCTACGATCCGTGGGATGGGGGTTAGTCGGTTTCTATTGGCTGGAATTCGGTTAGGGAGGATTGACGGGCCCAGCGGTCAGGGACAATTATCACAGACGGTTTGAACCACAAACCGTTTATGAAACACAATTATTGCAAACAGTTTGAACTACAAATCATTTGTGAAACATAGTTATCACAGATGGTTTGCATTACGAATCGTATGTGATAAAGACTATAAATATATATATCAATACAATGTAAACAACTAGTCTCAAAATATGGAATAGTAAAGTTCTATATGACTTATATATACTCATTTAAAAGGTTTCGACGAGATCTACAACTTTGCAGTTCAGATGAACCCCAAATTTCGAAGGAAAGATCAAAAATTTTGGTAAAAATAGAAATAAAAAACTTGTGATACAAATTTGAGGCTAAAGATGGCCAATTTTGGGGGTTTTAGAGGGCAATTGGTGTAAGCGGGTCACTCTTTTTATCAGGCTGAGTACAAGAATGTCAAAAATAGACATCGTATGCAAAAGATATGCCTGTTTTTACTAAAGGCGTGTTGAAACGAAATTCTACTCGAATTCAGGCGGGAGATTATAAAATTTTAGGAGATTATGAGGCAGGAAATATATCACAGATAGTCTATAATACAAACCGTCTATGATAACTTTATTATCACAGATAGTTTGTAATTTATAGACGGTTTTTACCAAGAACAGTCTATGATATTTGGTATATCACAAACGGTTCTCACCATAAATCATTTGTGATATTATCTCTTCACAGATAATTTTTAATGTTAGCACCAATACAAACGATATCTAAACATAAACCGTCTGTGATTGCATTTAACACTGACAGTTTTTGTGAACCGTCTGTGATGAGGCGTCTAATATAAGTCTTTTTTTTGTAGTAGTGAAAGTGTATAGAAAACTCTAGGAGATAAGGTGTGTTGTTTGCTAGCTTGTGTTAAGTCGGTTTAGTAGTTGTATATAGCAACTAGACTTCATGTCGGTTTGTGTCTTGAGTCGGTTGAGTGGTCTATAAAAGGACTAGGAACCTCTTGTGTAATGAGTATGCTTTGGAGATAACTAGTAGAATCCAGGCTAGAGTATGTGTGTATAAAATTATGGGTGTATCTAAAAGCTTGTAAGCTTCCGAAGTTTATAAAGCTTCAAAGCTTTGTGTTTCCTCCAGCACAGTCTTCTTGCTTCCCACGTTGGTGTTCCAACAGCGTACAATTTTTGCTTTTTAGTCCAAAATTTGAAATTTTTTTACAAATAGACCCCTAGAGAAAAGATTTGTAAAAATAGACCATTTACACGACGCCAAAGTATATGGCGCCAAGGGTACATATCATGGCGTCATATACTTTGACACCGTGATTTGACACGTAGGAGCCACGGTGGCATATCACAGTGCCAAAGCATATGGCGTCGTGCTATGCAACAACGACGCTAAATATCTTGGCGCCGTGCTCTGGGACTTAAGCCCGAGCACGTCCCCCCAGCCCCCCAGCCCCTCACTCCCCAAACTCAACCTGAGCACACCCAGCACCGCCGCTTCCCCTCCAAATCCACTCGATTGAGTTGATATTTCTCGCGATTTTTGTTCTAAATCGACAAAGCAAGGTAAACTCCCTCCCCTCCCTTGTTTTTTTTCGAATAGATATTGTTTATTTGAGGTACATTTTGTGGAGCAAGATTTGAAACCCTAATGAAATTAGTTAAACTTGGATCGGTTTTAGATTTGATTTACATTGCACAGGCGTAATATATGAGTAGTTATGGGTGTAGATTCATTTTTAGGGTTTGATTTGAGTGAAATTGATGAATCCATGTGGTAGGTTTAGAAATAGGGTTTGATTTTAGGGTGTAGATATGATTTGGTTTGATATGATTTTAAAAATAGGTTTAGAAATAGGGTTTGATTTGTACGGCTGATTGGATTGAGGTATGTTTGCTTATTGATTACAGATGGATAAGATTGTGACTTTGCACCATGGTGGAACTGTGAAGAGAAGTGACAATGGGGGTGTTGATTTGGAGGGCATGGAAGAGACCACGTTGCTATTTAATTCACGTCCGTCGCATGGTGAGATCATTTGTCGCTTGAAAGAGAGGCTGGGATGGACAGATGAGTATGGTGATGTCGTTATGCAAGGATTGATTGATGTTGGGTTATCAAAGGGGCCGCGTATAAAGAGGTTGGTTTCGATTGGTAGCGACGATGAATGGGATAACTATGTGGCCGTCGTTTTGGACTCAGAGGTCAGAGCACCTGACTTGTTCGTGCAGATGGTGGTAAGAGATCCATCACCTCCTAGGGCTGCATTCGATCGCAATAACTCACCGTTGGTTGGGTCACCGGGTCATGAAGAGGTCGAGATGCAAGTTGAACCCTCGGCTCAAGTATGTGAAGTTCCATTGACTCAGGTAGAAGCATAAGGTCGTGATTATATCCTTTACATGCACATGCGGTGTTCCCGACAAGTTTTATTTTCCATGCTCCCACACGGTGACCGCATGTAGGGTCCGAAATGTCGATGTTGAGACCAAAATTCCAATGGTGTTCAGTGTGCATGCTTTGGTGAGTACCTGGGCCCCACGGTTCAAGCCATATCGTGATGAAAGCGAGTGGCCAATTTACACGGATCTTAGGTACATAGCGGACGAGGGGTTACGTTGGCACAAGAGGGGCAGCAGGAAGTGGTTAAGGTACAAGATGGACATGGATCGGATACCTGGTCGCACAAAGAGGGGTAGGACAGATCCCTTCATTGAGGATCCACAGGAGACACACTGCGGTACTTGTGGTCTAATGGGTCATAATTCACGAACGTGTCAACGCCGTTCCAGTAAGGTTAGCGGTGTTAGGTCTAGAGGATATAATTTTTAAATATTTTGAATTATCAACGTATTTTGTTATTCTTATCATTAACGTATTTTTGAATGCACAGGATGGTGAGGTTCACGGAGGACAGCCAAGAGATTCCCATACTGCGTCCTTGAACCCATGATTGGTTTTACTTGATGGTATATGTATGTGTGTATGTGAATATGTGAATGTATGTGTATGTGTATGTGTATGATGTTTTTGAGACTTATTGAGAGTTATATGATGTTATTGAGACTTATGTGATGTTGTTATTGAGGTATTCAACTGTTTTGTATGTGTGTATGATGTATGATGTATGTGTGTATTGCATGTGTTTTGTATATGCAAGAATAAATAGCACTGAGCTATTTTTTTTGTAGGCTCAGGTAGAACGGCGCCAAAGGGTCTGGCGCCGACATATTCAACTACGGCGTCAGGCCCTTTGGCGCCATTTCTACAGCGCCAAAGATCCCGGCGCCGTAGTTGAGTACCTCAGTGCCGTGTTATTTACATACGGCGCTAGGGTCTTTGGCGCCATGGTACCTCAACTTACATTGAAACTGCAAGTTCAACCAGTTGTTTCATTCCGTTTGCGCAAACAATACTAATTGATATTCCATGAAATGAATAAGAACGATTATGGCATTACGACACAATACAAACAACATACGTAGAGTCCACATACATAGTTCATAAATTCTCAAAAAATACATACGTCCACATCAAACACATAGTAACAACCTACTAAGTGCATCGAGGTCACTTCCCCTTCCTCTGAGCATCAGGGTACTCCTCAAGAGCTACCTTGGCACGTCGCGCTCTCTCTAGCTTCTTCTCCCTTTCACCCTTGCGCTTTGCGGCGGCCCTCCTATGCTCCTCCTCGCGGTGCTCCTTCGTGGCCTCCTCCTGCTTCTTCTCCCTTTCCCACCTCTCCTTTCTTTCTTCATCCCACTTCTTAGCGGCGTTAAGGTATTTCTTGTCATCCTCAGCAATCTTGGTGTCGATCCACTGCTCAAAATCACAAAGCGGTGGAGGCTCCTGCAAATGTCCGCATTCGTTAAACCAACATGATTAATACCAAGTCGATGAATAGACAATACAACAACCATCTTGCCGATGACGATGGTGGCACATAGCGGATCGAATGCTCAGTTGCCACACATCTAGTACCTCTGCCTATATGTCTCCGGTTAGTTCGATCTCTCGACCTTGCAAGGATCGCTACAAATACACATTGGCACGGCAATACCGGGTGAAGGTGGCAAACGGGTGAAGCTCATGACAACCTAAAATGTAAAATGAATAAGAACTACTATTCTTCAATAGCTCTAAGCCTAGGCTAGCCATATCTATCATAGTTACCCAAATCAAACCCTAAAAATGAATCTACACCTACAACTACTCTTATATTACGCATACTCAATGCTAATCGAATCTAAAACCGAGCCAAATCGAACTAATTTCATCTAGGGTTTCAAATCTTGCCCCACGAAATATACCTCAAATACACCATATCTATTGGACAAAATCAAGGGAGGGGATGGAGCTCACCTTGTTTGGTCGGTTTAGAAGCAAAATCGTGAGAAAAAACAACGGATTGGAGTGGATTTGGAGGGGAGAGTCAGGGCGGCGGGCGTATGTCCGTGTTTGCTCGGGCCAAGTGATGAGTGAGGGGGGGGGCCGAGGGGCCGTGCTCGGGCTTAAGTCCCAGAGCACGGCACCAGGACCTTTAGCGTCGTTGCTGTATAGCACGGCGCCATGTGCTTTGGCGCCGTGCTATGCCATCGTGGCTCCTACGTGTCAAATCACGGCGCCAAAGCATATGGCGCTGTGATATATACCTTTGGCGCCATATACTTTGGCGCCGTGAAAAGGGTCTATTTGTAAATCTTTTCTCCAGAAGTCTATTTGTAAAAAACTTTCAAATTTTAGACTAAAAAGCAAAAATTTTACTCCAACAGCTCTCTCTCTCTATCCCAAGTGCGCCTAACTGCCTTCCTATAATCCTATCAAAAATCACAACGCAACACTTCCGCATGAATATCTCCCCCCTCTGAAATCTTAACTAGCCCAGCAGCATTTAACCACTTCCTGCCCATAACCCTCGGTAGCCTACCACACAGTTTTGTTCGAAATCAATATGCAGCGCTTTGAGTTGTCTTTGGTTGTATTGGAACAATTTTGTTTAGCAGTTTGCAACAGCATGGGAACCTTCAACTCGTAAAACATAAAAAATCTCCATGCTTGCACATCACTACACAAGACACTTGTTAGAAATAGTCCTACATTAGTTATGAAAAAAAAACATAATTTATAAGTGTAAGGGAGACCCACCCATTGGACTAGATTTTTAGAAGAAGGCCTAAGACCATTTATAAGATTGTTACTTTACAACTTGCATACGGCAGTCCATAGACTTAGGTGCTCAGTTTATTTGGACCTATGGCTCGGAGAGTGAAACCCGGTTGATCTAGGTAGTGTTCGGAATGGCAATGACTTATGGTTTTTTTACTGTAACTAGCTGATTTTTTACTGTAGCTGAGTTAAATTATTTGGCACAATTAAATTTAAAAAATTTAAAAATAGAACAAATATGTTAGACCATCACGGACAATGTAAAAGAATATGAAAAAACACAAATACCAAAAATAAAAAAAAGTAAACAGTGAAAAAAGCTAAACAGTAGAAATCGCGGACACGAGAAGCTGTCGTGAGCGGGGCTCTAAGCATATGGCTATGGTCCAATCTGACAAGTGGTATCAGAGCTCAAGCACCTAATATCTCATTTGTCGCAAAAGTGCAAAACCAACATGTAATTTATAAGTGTAACTTATAAGTGTGAGAGATCCTACCCATTGAACTAGTCTTTTGAAAGTAGAAGGTTCAAGACCATTTATAAGATTATTGTTTTAAAGCTTGTATACGGTAGCGTGTGGGCTTAGGTGCTCAATCTATTTAAATCTGTGGGTTGAAAAGTGAAATCCGATTGAACTAGGCATACGACTAACAGCTAACAGCTAGGATCCGATCTGACAACACTCACAAGCATGATAACTACCCAAAAAATTATCCCCATAGATTCTGCAGCCGAGCTCCTTTAGAACGCTCTTCTGTTAGTCTTGCTGCACTAAGTACTTATAGGACCTTAAGCAACAGTAAATAAAAATCTCCCATGGTTCTTCACAACCAAATCCTGCAAACTCAGAGTTGTCCCTTCCCCTGCGAAACAAAAAAAAACCCCTAAATTCTAGTGACGAGAAAAGAAAGAGAGGAAAATAAACATGATGTTCTTCTTCTACAAGGATTTGGGACTGAGGATTAGGGATGCGCCAAAAGGGGGGGGGGGGGAGAAAATAGACTCGGGAGAGGGGAAAATGGGTGTGACCTCGGTAGTCAACTCCGGAGTTGAGCTTGACGATGACGGAGTGGCTCCTGATTGAGTTGAGGAAGTTCGACGACGTCTTCACAGGCCCACCACCACCGCCGCCCAAGGCGGACTTGTCGCTGCCACTGCTCATCTCGCCCGCTGTGTCTACGTGTATGCACTGTGCGGTGCAAGCTCTCTCGGCTTGCATTCGAATCCGATTCCGAGAGAGGGCTCGGCTCGGTTGGGTACTTGAAACTCTTGAGGGCTTTGGAATTTGGATCAATTTTATCGGGTCTCATTACGATGTGAGTCTATCCGACCCGTTATATGCTGGACCCACATACCAGGCTCAGCAAAACAAGGCCACCGCTCCACATTGCTCCAATATTAGTATCCTTTCGTATACCATCATGGACGATCCTTTATGGTAACCGCCATATGGGACCCACAAACTTTAGGTCCCACATCTCAGTGTTTCCATGTCGGCCATTGCAAGGTCGGCGTCGCAGTCGCAGTCCCATCCCATCCGAACCACACATCTCCCACGCTGCGCCAGCTCACGGGGACAAAACACCCACAACCCCACACTTCCACCGCCTCTCGCCCAAACCCTCCCCTCGCCGCCACCGCCTCCGAGACAGCCGCCGCCATGGCCACGGCCACCGCTGCCGCCGCTCTCTCGGGCGCTACCGCCGCCGCACCCAAGCCTACCCGCCACCCCTTTACGCGCCATCTTCCCGCCCTCCGCCGCGCCCACCCCGCCCCCATCAGGTGCTCCGCGGTGTCCCCCGTCGCGCCCTCGCCCGCCCCACCCGCCACCCCGCCCCGGCCGTGGGGCCCCTCCGAGCCACGCAAGGGCGCGGATATCCTCGTCGAGGCCCTCGAGCGCTGCGGCGTCAGCGACGTCTTCGCCTACCCCGGCGGCGCGTCCATGGAGATCCACCAGGCGCTGACCCGCTCGCCCGTCATCACCAATCACCTCTTCCGCCACGAGCAGGGGGAGGCGTTCGCGGCGTCCGGCTACGCGCGAGCGTCGGGCCGCGTCGGGGTCTGCGTCGCCACCTCCGGCCCCGGGGCCACCAACCTCGTCTCCGCGCTCGCCGACGCACTGCTCGACTCCGTCCCCATGGTTGCTATCACGGGGCAGGTCCCCCGCCGCATGATCGGCACCGACGCCTTCCAAGAGACGCCGATAGTGGAGGTCACACGCTCCATCACCAAGCACAACTACCTGGTCCTTGATGTGGACGACATCCCCCGCGTCGTGCAGGAAGCCTTCTTCCTCGCGTCCTCTGGTCGCCCAGGGCCGGTGCTGGTCGACATCCCCAAGGACATCCAGCAGCAGATGGCTGTGCCGGTCTGGGACACGCCGATGAGTTTGCCGGGGTACATTGCGCGCCTGCCCAAGCCACCTGCGACCGAATTGCTTGAGCAGGTGCTGCGTCTTGTTGGCGAGGCACGGCGTCCGGTTCTTTATGTTGGTGGTGGCTGCTCTGCATCTGGTGATGAGTTGCACCGCTTTGTTGAGCTGACTGGGATCCCAGTCACAACTACTCTGATGGGCCTCGGCAACTTCCCCAGTGATGACCCACTGTCTCTGCGCATGCTTGGGATGCATGGCACGGTGTATGCAAATTATGCAGTAGATAAGGCCGATCTGTTGCTTGCATTTGGTGTACGGTTTGATGATCGTGTGACAGGAAAAATTGAGGCTTTTGCAAGCAGGGCCAAGATTGTGCACATTGACATTGATCCAGCTGAGATTGGCAAGAACAAGCAGCCACATGTCTCCATCTGTGCAGATGTTAAGCTCGCTTTGCAGGGCTTGAATGCTCTGCTAGAAGGGAGCACAGCACAAAAGAGCTTTGATTTTGGTGCATGGCACAATGAGTTGGAACAGCAGAAGAGGGAGTTTCCTCTGGGGTATAAGACTTTCGGTGAGGAGACCCCACCACAATATGCTATCCAGGTGCTGGATGAGCTGACGAATGGGGAGGCAATCATTGCCACTGGTGTTGGGCAGCACCAGATGTGGGCGGCGCAGTACTACACGTACAAGCGGCCACGGCAGTGGCTGTCTTCGGCTGGTCTGGGGGCAATGGGTTTTGGGTTGCCAGCTGCGGCTGGCGCTGCGGTGGCCAACCCAGGTGTCACAGTTGTTGACATTGATGGGGATGGTAGCTTCCTCATGAACATTCAGGAGTTGGCGATGATCCGCATCGAGAACCTCCCAGTGAAGGTCATGGTGTTGAACAACCAACATCTGGGAATGGTGGTGCAATGGGAGGACAGGTTTTACAAGGCCAATCGGGCACACACCTACTTGGGCAACCCAGAAGATGAGAGTGAGATATATCCAGATTTTGTGACAATTGCTAAAGGGTTCAATATTCCAGCTGTTCGTGTGACAAAGAAGAGTGAAGTCCGTGCAGCCATCAAGAAGATGCTTGAGACCCCAGGGCCATACTTATTGGATATCATCGTCCCACACCAGGAGCATGTGCTGCCTATGATCCCAAGTGGTGGTGCTTTCAAGGATATGATCCTGGATGGTGATGGCAGGACTGTGTATTAATCTAAATTTTGGCGATCTCCACCGCCCTTGTTTCACCTACATGACCTACAAGAATGATATGTCTGATCAGTGTGATGACCGTATGTGTTGTTCTATCAATTACTAGGGTGTCAACTGTGAACCATGTGGCTTGCTATTTTGCTTGTTTGATGTGTTTGGTATGGTAATCTTAATTAGCTTTCAGCCTTGTAGTTTTGTAGTATCTTGTTTTTTGTAGGCATATGCGTCAGAAGCTATCATGTAAGTCTCTTGTCCTACATATCAGTAGTAAGTACTTATATGCAATAATTCTGAATTTCTTTCTGAGTTTCAAGTGTTTCCACCTAACAATTTCCGAACTTAAGGTTACTCAGTGCTCACACGAAGTATTGTTCTTCATATTCAGTCATTGCTCTTACAAAAAATATGAAAGCAGAACATCATTTTCCTCACACGAAGTATTGTTCTTCATAATCAGTCATTGCTCTTACAAAAAATATGAAAGCAGAACATCATTTTCCTTGTTCGAAGGTTCTCTCTTTTTTTTAACGGTCCTTCTGTTAGTAGATGGAGATTTTTAATTTGACAATTACAGGATGAAAACGTGAAAGCCATGTGCATGAAAGAAATGTTTCTTTCTTCTGTTTAGCTTTGTCATTTACATAAAAAGCATGCAAAGCAAATGAAACTTCAAGCTATTCTTTGTTCGACGTCGTTGCTGTACCAAGCTGCTGGTTAAGAGTTATCATGCTCTCGGCCTCTGTGATGGAGAAATCAGAGGTCGGTGACATGCAGTTAGGTGTATTCTATAGGGAATATGGAATTTCCTCTTTTTTCAACCACTAAGCCAACTCGTATGGTAAAAGTCATTGCTATATGTCTTACATAGGTGGATATTGGTTGCCATGGAAAATCTGAACCAACTCTGTTGTCTGGCTTTGAACCACTGTGAAATAAATACCAGATCAACTAGGAAAATGTTTGGGGATGTGGGAAGGAAGCCCATCAATGGAGATTGCAGCTTTCTTATGCGAACAAATTTGCGAGGCACATATCAGGTTTTGCAATAACAACACTTCAGCTGCTGTCATTACGTACAAAAGTACAAAACCAATGCTAGTTTGTCCTAGCCGCGTAAGAAGTATCCGTGATTTGCATTATATTCATTGCTTCTTGATGCTGTAATTCCACGCACTACTGTTGCACTCTCCATGGAAGACTATGCTTGCTAGCACTCTCCCCCGCCGCCTCCGCCGCCCCCGCTCACCCGCCGACCGCTGCTTCCCCCTCCCCCTTCCTACCCCACCGCCTCCTCCTCCCCGCCGCTCCCTCCTCCCTCCTCCTCCCCCCCCCGCCCCCTCCTCCCCCGGTCCCCCCTCCTTCCCCGCTCCCCCGCCGCCTCCCCCCAACCCCCTCCTCCCTCGCTCCCTCACCACCTCTGGAGGGGGAGGCCAGAGCCCAGAGGCCCTCCGCCGACGACTCCTGCGTCAAGATCGACATGGGCATCGGCGTCGCTGTCACCGCCGTACGCATCGTCGCCGACCTCTTCTACCTCGCGCACATGATCCTCAAGTTATCCTCCTCTCCCCGCCGCCCCCTCCTCCCCGGGTCCCCCTCCTCCCCGCTCCCCGCCGCCTCCCCTCCACCCCTCCCCGCCTCCCGCCCCTCTCCGCCGCCCACGCGCGTCAGAGCTTCTCGCGCAGATCTGGTGCCGCAACCACGGATCCGCCGGCTACCACCGCCGCGATTACTCCGGCCGCCTCCGGTGCGCTCTTCGGTTCCTCCTCCTCCCCTCCCCGCCTCCTCCCGGTCCCCTCCTCCCGGTCCCCTCCGCCTCCCCTCCCGCCGCCCCCTCCTTCCCTGCTAAAGGGGGAAGGCGACTGGTCGTCTAAAAAAAACCGCGTTGCTTAAGCCCAGTTGGATCGAAGAGAGTTTAGTTCTTGGAGTTATTGTTGCGAAGAGGAAGGCAAGGCAAGAGGGTGGCGGATAGCCGGAGTTGCAAACTTGCAATTGTGTTGTTTGACTCCAATCGGATAAAAATTTTGGTCTTTTGGGAGGGCAAGGCTAGGAGAGGAGGTGCAAGATGGGGTGATGTCGTGGCGGGTGCTACCCGCTGCTGACCCTCTGCTATTGCCCCTCATCGCGCAGGCGCGCTCCTGTCAGCCCGTCAAGCGGTACAAGAACATCTCAGATATCTACCAGCTGCCACCGGTATGGAGGATCCTGCCTTCTTGTTAGCATTTCAATCATTTATGATATTAGTTGCAATTCTACATATTGGGTTTGTGGTGAAATGTGTGGGGAGTTTGCTAATTGATGTTGGGGTGATGTCGTAGGATGGAGAACCGAATGATAGAAGGATTGGGAAACTATGTGATTATGTCTCAAGAAATCCAACACACATACCAAAGGTAACACATTCCATCTTCTCTCCATTTTTCTTAGAATGGTCACACAGATCATTACCAGCGAGCCGCTTAAAGCTGAAAGCCTGAAACCAAGCCAATGAAAAAAAAAGAATACAATAGTACAAAAAAATACTCTTGAGATGGAACAATTAGTCACTGTGGTTATGTCTTATAACACTGATATGTAAAAAAAAACATGGTGCCAGCTTTAAGAAAATTGGCAGAAATATAAGGTATAGATCTTCCACACCATTATGTCATGGTCAGCAATGCAAGGATAGTCACATCTATAGTTCAATCGAAGGCCTATCGTGGACATGCGTGCAAATGTTTTTGTAACACGCGTGCAAATGTTCTGGTAATGTGCAACTTGATACCTGGCTCCACGATATCAAATGTTGGCTTGGTGATTTGAAAAGAACTCTGAATGATAATGCACCAAAGCTCAAAAGGTATGTTACATATCCACACGGACAAGACATGGGGCTGTCCCTAATCCATTCCCCCGTGTATATTGCATCACCCTAGATCAAGGTACAACAGGACCATGAAAATGCAATGACAGTACTAACAAATATTACACACGGACATGCTCATCTCCAGCCGTACTATGGAAGCAGTGAAACAGAAAGGAGAAATAAAAAAAGATAAAAGAAAAAGAAACGACATGAAAGCTTAGGTATTATTAGAAGCTTCATTGTAAGACAGATCAAGGTACTCCGCCAGGCTCAATCCTGATGTTGACTTAATTTGGCCTTGATCAGATGTATCCTCCTTTGCACGCAGTGATTTTGGAAGCCAGGACTTGGAGCCATCCCTGGGTATCAGTATATTGCCAACAATCGGTTGCAACTCCCGCCAAGGATCATCAACCATGGACTTGCTGTAGTAGCTCCTACGGTCTTGCCATCCAGGACGGTCCTGAAAACCGATGCCATCCCTTCCCCCTCTTCCCCTTGAACCTAGGCTGCTGTAGTAGCTCTCGCCCCTGCCTCGCCTGGAAGATGAATACGGGCTACCTCTTGGTCCATAATACACCGGACTGCCCCCTTGGCCAACATTAGAGTTTCTGAACCCAAAGCTAGGTGAATGTGGATAAGAACCTTGAGCTGGAGAAGCGGAATGTGGGTTCCAGGGAGGTGGAGCACCAGGAGGAGTTCCTCTGTGAGGAGTTCCTCTGTATCCTGACGTTGGAGTCTGGAACTGCACAGGACTTCGCCATGGACTGCTCCATGGTGCATTGGGTGCCTTCGGGGATGGGGAGTGATTTGGCGATGGGGCCATTTGGTGCTGGTGTGGAGGGGGATAATTGCTACCATAGTTTCCTGATCCAGCTAAACAAGCAAAGTTAGAAAGTTAGAACAATGATCAGGATGAGATTTTGTGTTCGTTATTTATGTCATCCTACACGACAATTGCAAATGTCAAGAAAAGTCACTTCTCAATCTACAACATGTTTCTTTTACTCACTATCCTGGCAATCCAGTTCTCCTAAAAATAACTGGAGAGTCACCAACCCATATAGTAAATAGAAGGATAAAACAATTGTGTTCTGCTAATTCTGCAACCAACTAAAATTTTCATCATCCAGTTAGAAGTTAGCCTGTATGGTACTATAAAAAGGCTGCTCTGTTAAATACAATTCAATTCTTCGCGTCATCCACTCAGCCTTATGTTCCCCGTTAGCAGAATTCCAGGAGAATGAAGTTTTTTTAAGATAAAACCAAGTGTTATATATATTATAACAACCATGTCTAAATCCTAAAAGTTCGAATCTTACACAGGCAACTAAACTAGAAGCCTAGAACATCAGGTTAGAGGTGTAGCAGACACGGAAGAACTTCTGACAACTCAAACGAGGGATACATGAAGACGCCAATGACATGTCTGATGATATGTAAACATGCAGCACCAGTAGAAACGATCTAGATTAAATTGGAACTTGATAGCTTCATCATAATATGACCAACCATCCCTGACGCTTAGCATAAGGAAAACCAACTTGTAGATTTCCATTAGGATGGAATCGAATAGAAATTAGATAGTGCTATGCTTGCCCTGGAAGTGGAACCCTATGAAGCAAAACACAGTATGTAATTACCCCGAGCTAGCTTATTACGTTATTAGGGAGGAGAAGAAGAGTAATAGAAGCCTAGTAGGGTAGGGTAGGGTACCGACCGTAAGGCGGGGCTGGAGCGGGCGAGGGTGTGGCGGAGGAGTAGGCGCTCTTGCGCTTGTTGGAGGCGGAGGAGAAGGCGGCGGCGGGGTTGGTGTAGTAGTCGAACCGCGGGGGTGGATGCGTGGTAGCGGGGTCCATCAGGTCGGGCCGCGGGAGATCCAACGCGGCCGCGGCAGGTGGGGGAGGCGGCGCGGCAGATGGCGAGAAGGAGGAGGCGGCGGCGGCGGAGCGGAGGGCGAGGAGGCGCTCCCGGCGCTTGGCCGACGACTCCCCCTCTTGCTCGGCGCTCTCCATCTTCCTGTGCCTCCCTGGCCGCGCCGCTCGCTCTTGCCCTTTTCTGTCTCTGATGGCGCATCGTCGACTGGACTGCTCTTGTCTTGTCTGAGAAAAATTCGCTTCTGTGTAGGCCAGCCCAGCCCACCACGGCCCAGCTCAGCCCACAACTCAAGCCGTGCAACTAGTACTAGTAATTGCTTCTCTTCACCCGTACATAAAGAACTACCGACAAAATTGATGATTTGCCATCTTCAAGAATGGACTTCGTATTTTTACCACTCTCAATGTTGGCTTCGCAAAAATGCTATGTAGTATATTAATCCCTTGATTAGTATGTCATTTCATCCCTTTAATAAGAAAATGAATTAAAGGGATGAAATTGCATACTAATCAAGAGATTAATGTACTACATGGCATTTTTGCGAAGCCAACGTTGAGTGTGGCAAAAGTACGTAGCCCATTCTTAAAGATGACAAATCATCAATTTTCTCAAGAACTACCGCTACACTAATTGCTTCGGAACATGTCTTTGTTGTAAAACTTGCAGGCAAAAACTAGTAATACATACGATAATGCTTTGGAGCAACTGGTCGCTCTTTAAGCCAATCGAGCAACACACCTTGCCTAATTCCACCCCCTCCCGATCGTAGAGGGAGGGAGAGGTGGCAACCCAGAGGTGACGGCGGTGGCTTTACCTCTAGCCGCAAGATCAGAGAGAGCAGCGTGTGGATAGTATAGCACACGACTAACTAAATATTAAGTTGAACAGAATTTGTACGGCGGTAGCAGGGCAAGGGGGCAACGTGGGTGCCTCCGATGGTGGAAGCAGGGGTGGGGTGCAGAGCTTATGAAAAAGCAGAGTAGTGGTGGCAGTGGAGGTGAAGGCGTAGGGTGGTGGCATGATCGTGCTAGTTGCACATTAGCAGCATTCTAATAGATACTATTCGTGCTCTATTTATTTGCAAATTGCAACTATCAAAGAACATGTTATTAGTGTCAGTTTAATCTCCTCCTCCTTTTGCTACTGTATTATAATTTCTGCAAACCAAGACAACAAGCGTTAGTCTCTGTTATGAGCATTATCATGTTGCTGCCAATGCCACACAGGTGAATGAAGAACATCTCATTGTTGTCTCTTCTTTTGTCTTCGAGTTTCTTGAAGGGTTACTTATGGGAGGGGTGGTGAAAACTAGGGGTGTCAATTCCCCAGCGGCGGCCTGAGGAATATCCAGTGGGGCGGGGCCGAGGTAATATCCCAGGGGAAGCGGGCGGGGCCTCTGAAAGCTAGCGGGCGGGACGGGGTCATCTCACCCATGTAGTTACGAGGACCGATAAAAATAAAATAAATATATTTAATAATAGATTATTAATTTTAATATAAGAGATTGTATTCTTTTCTTATATATTTAGACTAAAACTTGAATTTATATGTTAGAATATATATTTTGAAGCTATATTTTTAAAAATAATATGCTTAAGTAATTATAAATTAATAAATAAAATCAAAAATTTATTTTTAAACAATAAATTTAATTTTTAATCCCCTGGGACCAGTGAGGTTGGGTCCCAGCGAGGATCGGGGGACGAGGGCAATCTCCCCGCGAGGCTAAGCGGGCGGGGCGGGCGGGTTCAGGGGCGGGCGGGGCCACGGAGGCTTCCCCCGCCCCACCCCGTTTACATCTCTAGTGAAAACCTACCAAAGTTGAAGACTTTTTCGGAAATATGAGAATCTTTTTTCTTTTTTAAGGAAAACCCTTAAATACAAGAATCTGATCTAATTTCTTCTTTGGACTTGTGAGTATACGTACACAGGCGAGCATGTCTAACTTGCTGCATTTGGCGCAAATTTATAAGTCCCTTCGTGTATTAACGCCTGTTTTATATCAGCTCACCATTCAGTACAACATCTATATCATCAGCAGACCCAGGAGTAGCTTCTGCTAATTAAGATGGTTTAACTACACCATTAAGCAGCATGTGTTTTTGTTATCGAAGGCCGCAGGCTGTGTCATATGTTCTGATTACGGGGAAAATTTGCCATCAGATATAACCGTGCAAACTCATTGGACACGATGCTTCCAAATTGCGCCATTATATTTTTAGACGTCGTTTTATAACGTGCGCACTCAACCTTTTAAAACTTCAAATGTAAATATACATAAAAGTATTTGGCTTTGTCATGTGCAAACGTTATTACTAGATTTGTCATTAAGAAATAGTTTAATCCCACTATATTTTTGTAAGCATCTAGATCCCTATTTCAGAGAATGTAATGTTTTGGTGATTAATGACCTTATTTATCAAGACTATCCTTGTATCAAATGAATTTGTTTGAGTTAGTGCTTGACATCGGCAAATTGGGTGTTCTTGGTTTCCATCAATCCCTAAATTGGTGTAAATGATGGCTAAGCATGAAGATTAAGCATCTTGTGTTGTAAATATTGCAATATAAGTATATACTTAGATTTAATTCTAGTATATTCACTAAAGACAATCATGATATAAAATGCATATATATGACTTGATTACCATATAAGTATATGAATTTTCTAAGCCATCTAAATTGAAACATATACCCAACAAATATATCATATAAGAGTCTAAAATCAGCATATATACATATAAACAAATTAAATCATACCAACTGAATGCTAATAAAAAAATGAGAGCCAGGGCACTCGGGAACCTAAAGGAGAGAGCTCCAAGAGGAGATAGCACAAAAACTCCTAATCCTCTCCAAACTCAAAGACTACAAGGAAGAAACTGAGGAGAAGGAGATGCGAGATCCGATGATCAGATACTCATGGAGGAAGAGATGTAAGCTTTAAATAGAGGAGGCAGGGGGCTACGATGTGGTGGCTATGAGGGCCGGCTCCGAGGAACCCAGGCCAGCCCACACCTCCGTCGCTGCCTCTCTAGTCGTCGCCTCCCTACTCGCTGCCTAAATCACCCGCTGAAGAATCGCCAAGAGTAAGTCCAGATCCAGGTGAGACACCGCTCGGGGAGGAGACTAGGCGAGTCAGACAATGAGTCAGGGAAATTTTTTTAGAGAAGTGCATTTGTGAAGTTCAATGTGACCCGAATAATTTGAGTCAGTGGACTATAGGTTGGATTAATTTAGCCGAGAGTTGGTTTGAGTTAAAGTTGGTTTGAGAAGATGATCCGAGTGGGTTGGAGCATGACCAAGATTAATTTTTTGGAGAAGGTGATGAGGGGATTTGGCCCGATCTTCCGATGAGAACGATAACTATGGTTGTTTGATATAACATTGATGATGAAGCTACTTGACCGAAACGACCAAGTCCGTCCTGCAATCGCTACACCATACCCTTGTCGTTACCAACCGTGTCCAACATGAATTATCTTTCCTACAAGCAATCAAGAATCAAGCAAGAAAGAAATAAGCATGATCTGAATTTGCGAATGGAATATGAAGTTTTATGGAACAATGAAGAGGCCTGAAGTCATCGTAGTTGGTCTAGTCGACACAAGTATACAACTGATATTTTCTGAACGAAAATCAATCTAAACAAGTCTAAGCCCTAAAAGTGGTATCCTTGTGTCGAGACCCGAATATGCAAATCCGAACTCTCTGTATATTCTGCACTAGTCCCAGGATCACGCTAGTGTACACAGTCAAACATAGATGTAATCACAACCATATACACGATAGAATAAAGGAAAAGCTCAAATATCAATAAAACTCGAAAGGTACGACCTTATGGGCAAGCTTACAATGAACTAGCCCGAAGGGCTTAACAAAACTAGCAGCGAAAATCCAAAATAAAGCGTAGTGGCCAATCGACAAGCCCACAGGCTATCGAGTGGAGAACGAAGCCTAATCCGTGAAGTCGTCGAAGTACTCTCCTTCTGGAACCTCCTGCTGGGGATACTCCTCTTCCTCAACTGAGCAACATTGGGCATAAAGGCGTGAGTACATTGGTACTCAGCAAGTCGTTTGTAACAAATGGATGCAATATAGTATGCAAGGCATACCAATGGAAGGCTGAAGGGTTAATTTGCATAAAATGACATTTAAAGGTAAATACCGTAAATAGATTGAAAGCGAACTTTAAGTAAAATAATAATAAATAAATAACCATAGGAATTGAAATAGACCACTTGTGGACATCCCATCCACAAGTTAAACCAACCGCTTATATACCTCCCATCTATAAGCTAAACCAACAGTGAGTTAACCATCTACTGTCCAACTACAATCCACAAGTTTTCAGAAATAACTATACCTTGTGTGAAATCACCGAGCATTCTCCATGACCGAGGACGCGGCTATTCGAATAGTTTTACACTCTATAGAGGTTGCACAACTGTACCTACACGATGTGATTAACCTCGGCCTAAGGTAATCACAACAAGGCCTTTACAAAGTTCAGTTACAACTCAATCTGCCCGCTAGGGTTTCGCATCACACCCCCCTTGCGTCACATGGAAATCAGCAACCATATTCATCTCAATGGCAAGATTAAAGTTGAAACATCCTAAATTAATCAGGCAGGTCCGTCCCATACCAGACATGTGGTTTGCACGGTAAAGCTTAGATCAATGATGCACAAAGTTATGTCCTTAAGTCTACCCGAGCGAGACTACCTCATCCCTCAAAGTGCTCCAACACTTCCCCCCTTACTGGACGATCACTCGCCCGAGTGAAAACCAATTTGTATAACCACCGCCGATGACGCACCAACGTCATGGCACAAATTTAAATACTGTGGCACCAACCACGATCTGCTGTGGCTCCAACCATGGTTCAATATCTCATTAAGTCAAATTAATTATTCACATGTGATGATAAACCCAATCGTAACTATAAACAAAACTAAGTATTCTATCGTACCAATCCATTTGACAAATAACCTAGCATCACTAGTATGTTTCCCAACCTATGGTGACAATGGTATCATGGCATTCTAAATTATCAAGGAGGGATGAATTCAATTGGGACGATAACTACCAATACAAGGGTTTGAATAAAAATAGCGATGTAATGTAATTTAAAACAAAATAATTAAATAATAGATTGCAAACTGGGTTCAACATGATCAAAGGACACGACTTGCCTTGGTTATGCTCAGCGAGGTACTCTTGGTCTTCTACGTAGATCCTACTCCTCCGGAATCCGAATTTAACGATAGAGAAAACGACCGAAACAAGAAAAACACATAAAATGATAAGCAAATGAACTCCAAAAATCATGAAACTAGAACCAAAAGATATAGCTCGAATTTAGATGAATTTAGAAAAAAGAACGGGGTCAATCGGAGCTAGAACGGGCTCTCGGAAAATAAACCCTAAAGAAAATTACAAAAAATCGGAAAAATCACTGTGCTGTGAACCCGGTCTACAGAAAACCAGGTCTACGGTGAACCCGGCGCATGGAGCGATGCAGCGGGGAGGGGTCTTGACGCGGCGAGGCTAGGGTGGCGTGGCGTGCCGGCCGGACACGTGGCACATCTTGGCGTGGCGCCATGTGCACCGGGGCCGGGTTTCTTTGATGTGGCAGGACACGTGGCATGCCACGTGGACCTAGGGCTGACGTGGCATACCACGTGGGTAGGGCTGAGCTGGCACGGCTCGGGTGCGGCGGCGAGATCCGACGGCTCTGGAGGCGACGCGTGGCGACATCTGGGCCTTCGGCCCAGATCTGGACGGACGGCGGGGATCGGGCGGCGTGGGAGCGAGACGGCGTTGATCACTGACACGTGGCTCGACACGCGTACCACAGCGTCGCGTGTCGCGCGGCGTGGCGCGGCGGTGGGCGGCGCGTGGTGCCGCCGCCGCGTAGCGTCACGCAGCGCGAGTGCGGCGCGCGCGTGGTCCGCCGCGAGCTCGAGGACCGAGGGGCGGAGCGAGGCGGCGGAGCGGCGGCGAGCGGCGACTTCGAGCGGCAGCGAGCGGCGAGGATGGCGCGAAGAGCTCACCGGCGGGATGAAGTCGACGGTGGCTTCGGCGGGGACGGGCGCACGGTGGGCGCATGGCGACGACGGTGCGGGTCCTCGGGCGACGGCGGCGTGAGGCGAGGGCGAGGGCGACGAGCGAGGCACGCGAACCGAGGAACGAACGACGTATAAACACGCGAACCGAGGTGGGTTTGACCCAGAGACGGCACGGACGCGATGCGAACACGGACGGCCGAGATGCATCACGGAGAATCAGATGACACAGGAAGGGCGGCGCTAGGGTTAGGGTTATGCGGGCGCTGCGCGGCGCGGATGGCGGGGCCGGATGCTTGACGTGTGGATGAGGAGGGGCGATCGAGCGGCGCGGAGCGGTGAAGGGCGCGGGCGATCGCGAGCGCGCGGGATTGAGCGAGAGGCAGCGCTCGTGCCGCCGCGTGGCAGATCCAACGGCGCGGGGCGGAGCGGGATGCGGGGCGATCGGGCGGGAGTGGCCGGATGGGTGCCACGTGGCACATCGGGCGGCGGAGGCAAGCGGGACAGCGCGCGGGAAAGGGTACGGCGGCGGCGCGAGGGATGGCTGACGCGTGGAGGGGGAAGGATCGGGCGGCTGAGGAAATCTCCCCGATTTCTTTATTCCAGAAAATTCAAATAACTTCAAAAAGCTCTAGAAATAGCAAATAAACTCCAAAAATTTACCAAAAATACCAGAAAATTCCTTGTGACACAAGGAACTCAAATAAAATATTTTCAACTTATGTTGAAGTTTAATTTAACCATATTTAATTCTTTAATATTTTGAAAATTCAATTTAAGCTTGATTAAAATTCAGAAAAATTCCAAAAATTGATTTTTTTTTTAAATTCAGGGTTTTAAAACTCTCTGAAAATCAGGATGTTACACCTTGGTTGTTTTAAGGGGCTAGGGACATGGGGAGCACATCTGTGAAGGTGAGAGAACATCCTATTATAACTCCACAGTTAGGCTCAAACTGATACAAGGCCTAGGGGCTAGGTTTAGAACTGATTTAGAATTGTTTTATGGATTACAACATGCTTAATTGGAGTTTTAAGGTGGGACTAGAACCATTAGAAAGAGGACATCATAAGCTTTCCAACAAGTCTAAGATCACCTTATTTGGACTCTGTATGTATCTTCTATGTTCGTTTGAATTCAGCATTGTTTTCGGAGGCCGAATTGGATTCTAGAACATACCCAGCTTTCATTCTTGATTATCCTGGCTTCAAAGTGACGTGGTAACCTCCAATATCTATCCTCAGCCCGTCCATAACTCTTTGTGTCTTTTCTTAGTCCTTGCCCATATTCTTAAGTACAATCACATCACATGCATCAAACAACAACCTATTCTTAGAAGTTGAATTAAATAACCCTAGGAACGAGCTCACCTGATAATTCAATTGTTGTGCATGTGCCTTCATCATAGTTCCTTGCCTAGCATCTTGTGGATGAGTACTGTGTGCATCCAAGAAAGTTATGTCCTCATCAGAAGGTGCCTCAAGGAGTTTGCAATAGTACTCAAGGAGCTATTTTGGATTCTCTATGTCCCCGGCTAGTTTTTGAGAAGGGGAGTTATAAATAGACCCTATGGGCATTAAAGTTAGCTCTCTTTGGACTCTATTTTAGATTCTACCTTATCGAGGAGCTCAAGGGCACTTTGAAGCTTGGGTTAAAGATCTAGAGTACTTGAATAGTGTGTTGTGCTCTAGGGGCATTTCAAAAATTTCCAAATTGAAAAAAATGGGGTCGACCTGTTGGTGAGCCAAATGGAGGTGATAAGGGGAGGAGAGCTGGCCTCCTCCCAGGTGGATCATTCAGATGAGGCAGTTCATTCGGATGAACTAGGTCTCTCTCGTGAGGCAGCTCATCTTTTAATAGCAAAGTTTGATTTAGAGCTCAAGATTTAATCTACAACTGTTATATATAATCAAGATTAATATTTGTCATTGCGTAGATGACCAAGAATGAATCTTGTGCAACTAGCCTTCTGAGAACAGAATATAACATTCAAAATATTAGTAACATGATGAATTTAGTCATACATGTTATACTTATGTTTAGATCAGCATTCAATTGCTATTATTTGCATGCGTATATGCTTATTATGGACTCTTTCATGATATATATGTTGAGTATATGGTTTAACTTCAAAGTTTTATTTGTTTTCATGTTGGTTAAGTCACTCATATACCTTTTATATTATGCTCTTGTCCTTATTGTTTATGCTGGAATTAAAATTAAATATATGCTTATACCGTAATATTTACATCAATCCAGAAACCCTATTATTAAAGAAATGGCTTCCTCATCTGATGTCGTTAAGCTGGAAGTGTTTGACGGTGCCAACTTTAAGCGCTGGCAAGCTAAAACTAAAGTTTGGTTAACTGATCTCAAATTATTTTGAGTAATTTTAAATCCTCCGATGTTCCTATTAGAAACTGTCGAATAGTTTCTAATCGTCCGTCTGACCAGAAGCATTCGGAGATAAAAACGGATATCTATCTATTTTTGGATTTCAGAACTAGATAGTTTTTCCCAGATATGAGATTGGATTTGGAATATAAGTATGTGTCGAATTCAGAGCTATTTAGGAATTTAATCGCATAATATCTAGTAAATTCTAGACCCATGAGTCATGTCTTAGCCGACCAGCCCAATAGACAAGCCCATAAGGCCATGGGCTCATGTGTACTGGACTAGTCTCTCACTTGCCCAGAGTGGCATAGTGGGCTAGAGAGAGAAATCAGCACACGAGGATTTTTCAATATTAAAATTAGTTTTTTATTTAGAAATTATAGAAATCTAAATAAACTAAGAAAAATAGCAAATGAACTCAGAAAATTTTTGAACAATTTAGGCAAACACTTTTGAACATAAAAAACTTAAAAACTTTTGAATTGAATTGATGTTGTCAAATTTGCTTATTAAACTTGTAATGAGTTGTATTTTGGATATGTAGCATGGTAGATTGATCCCTTTACGTGTGACATATATGTATTCTGTTTTTGCATAATATCTTACTAAATATTCGTGACGAAGACTAATCTATTCGTTCTATATTTGTGACTACGACTATCCATATTTGTATTTAATACTATCCGTAATTTTTTAAAAAAATATAAAATAAAATACAAATAAAATAAAATATATCTGTATCCGCTGATTAGACCCCTACAGCCACTCCGAAGGATGCCCAAGAACCAGAACCGCCAGACGGCCTGAGGGGTGACTGGAGTTTGTAACATCCTGATTTTTGGGATTTTTAAAATCCAGAATTTAAAATTTTATTTTTGGAATTTTTTTGAATTTAAATCAAGCTTAAATAAATTTTTAGAAATTTACAAAGATTTAATATGATTAAAATAAACTTTAACATAAGCTAAAAATATTTTATTTGGGTTCCTTGTGTTGTAAGAAATTTTCTAGTATTTTTGGTGAATTTTTGGGATTTTTTGCTATTTTCTAGAGCTCCTGGGATTTTATTTGAATTTTCTGGGAAGGAATTAATCGGGAAAAACCTCCAGCCGTTGGATCCTCTCCCCTCCACGCGTCGCCTCCCTGTCAGCCCGATCCGCGTCGCACGCCACTCCCGCCCTCGCCCGCTCTCCGCCGCCCGATCATCGTCTCCCTCCGCGTGTCGCCCATCCAGTCGCTCCCGCGTGCTCACTGCATCCCTCGGCCCAGCCCGCACCCCGCGCCTCGCCTCCACCGACCGATCACCCCGCGTGCCACGCGGCGGCACCAGCCCGGCCCGCTTCCGTCGCCTCGCCCCGCTTGCTCCCCGCCGTCGATCCGGCCACGCGGCATCCATCCCCGTGTCCCGCTCGCACCGCCTCGCCCCGGACTCCGCCCGCGCCGTCCGATCCGCCATCGCCCGATCCGAGCTGTCCAAGCCCGCGCGTCCGCGCCCGCGTAACCCTAACCCTAGCCGCCGCCGCTGCCCACGTCCGCGCCGTCGGATCCACGCCCGCGCCACGTGGTTCCATCCCGGCTGTCCGTATCGCACCGCGTCCGCCCCGCGTCCGCGCCGTTTCTGGATTGAACCACCTCGGTTCGTGTGCGTTCATCCCGCAGCTGTCCTCGGTTCGCGTGCCATTTAAAATCGCCTCCGCCTCCGCCTCCGCTCACCTGCCGCCGCCGCTCCTCGCGTCGCCGGCAGCTTTTGCGTCGCCGCCGGACCTCCGTCTCCGAGCATCGTCGCCATTGCTGAGAACCCTCGCCGCAACTGTTCTTCGCTGGTGCGACCCGTGCGTCGTCCCCACCGCCCTCGCCGCCTTCCGGAGGTCGCCGCCGTCGAACTCGTCCCCGGTGAGCGCCGCTGCCTCCGCCGTCCTTTCCTTGCCGTCGCACCGTCCTCACCGGATCTCCTCCGTCTCCGCTGAACGCCGCGTTCGCCGGAGCCCCTCGGCCGCGCTGGACCGGCTACGGTGCGTCGCCCCTCGGGCCGCGTGCCTATGACCCCGCACCCGCCTCGCGTCCACGCCGCGACGCTTTGCACGGTGCGCCCGCCACCCGTCGGCCATCGGCCAGCCCCGCGCTCGATCGTAGCCGCACGATCAGATCCAAAATCGACGGCCCAGATCTTGCCGCGCGGACGCCTTCCAACCGTCGGATTGAGTCGCCGCCGCCCGCGCTCGAGCTGCCACGTCAGCCCTAGCTGACGCGGGAGTCAAGTCAGCCCTATGCCCACGTGGTAGCCACGTGTCACACCACGTCAGCTGCCACGTCAGCCAAATCCCGCCGCCCGAGCCACGTGGCAGCCACATAGCATGACACGTGGCGGCACCAGCGCGCGCCACGTCAGCCCTACCCCGCTCCGCCCGCGCGCACTGTTACGTGGACCGAGTCCACCGTGGGCTAGGTCTACCATACACCCGGTTCACAGCATAGTAACTTTTTCGATTTTTCTGATTTTCTTTAGATTAAATTTTTCGAGAGCCTGTTCTCCTCCGTCCTAGCTCTGATTGACCCCGTTCTTTTTTCTAAATTCATCTAAAATCGAGCTCTAGCTTTTGGTTCTAGTTTCATAATTTTTGGAGTTCATTTGCTTATCATTTTATGTGTTTTTCTTATTTTAGTTGTTTTCCCTCTCGTTAGATTTGGATTCCGGAGGAGCAGGATCTACGCCCGAAGACCAGGAGTACCTCGCTGAGCATAACCAAGGCAAGTCGTATCCTTTGATCATGTTGAACCCAATTTTGTAATCTATTATTTAATTATTTTATTTTAAGTTATATTGCATCGCTAAATTCTATTCAAACCTTGTAATTGGTAGTTATTGCCCCATATTGTTTATCCCTCCTTGATGATTTGGAACACCCTGATACCTTTGTCGCCTTGGGTTGGGTAACATACTAGTGATGCTAGATTATTTGTCACATGGGTTGGTACGATAGACTGCTTAGCTTTGCTTATAGTTCCGATTGGATTTATCATCATATGTGAATTAACAATTTGACTTAATGAGATATGGAACTGTGGTTGGTGCCACGTGTATTAAAATTTATGCCATGACGTTGGTGCGTCATCGGCGGTGGTTATACAAATCTGGTTTTGCACTCGGGCGAGTGATTGTGCAGTAAAGGGGGAAGTGTTGGAGCACTTCGAGGGATGAGGTAGTCTCGCCCGGGCGGACTTAAGGACTTAACTTTGTGCGCCATTGATCTGAGTCTTACCGTGCAAACCACATGTCTGGTATGGGACGGACCTTGCTAGCTAATTTGGGATGTTTCAACTTTAATCTTACCATTGAGATGAACATAGTTGCTGATTTCTATGTGGCGCAAGAGGGTGTGATCACGAAACCTAGCGGGCGGATTGAGTTATGGCGAACTTTGTAAAGGCTTTGTTGTGATTACCTTAAGTGAGGCTAATCACATCGTGTGGGTACAGATTGTGCAACCTCTGCGAGTGTAAAACTATTTGAATAGCCGCGTCCTCGGTCATGGACAATGCTCGGTGATTTCACACGAGGGTAGTTATTTGTGGCCCGATGGATTATGGTTGGGCGGTGGATGGTTAATTCCTGTTGGTTTAGCTTATGGATGGGAGGTCCATAAGCGGTTGGTTTAGCTTGTGGATGAGAAGTCCGCAAGTGGTTATGTCTATTCCATTGATTAATTATTTATTACGGTTTTACTTAAAGTTCACTTCCAATCTATTTACTGTATTTACCTTCAACTGTCATTTATGCAAATTAACCTTTCAGCCTTCCTTTGGTAAGCCTTGCAAACTATATTGTATTCATTTGTTACAAACGACTTGCTGAGTACCAATGTACTCACGGTTTTATGCCCAATATTGCTCAGTTGAGGAAGATGAGTATCACCAATAGGAGGTTTCAGAAGGAGAGTACTTCGACAACTTCGCGGATTAGGCTTCATTCTCCACTCGATAGCTTGTGGGCTTGTCGATTGGCTACTACGCTTTATTTTGGATTTCCGCTGCTAGTTTCTGTTAAGCTCTTCGGGCTAGTTTATTGTAAACTTGACCCTAAGGTCGTACCTTTTGAGATTTATCGATATTTGAGATTTTCCTTTATTTTATCGTGTATATGGTTGTGATGACATCTATATTTGACTGTGTACACTAGCACGATCCTAGGACTAGTGCAGAATACACAGAGAGTCCGGATTTGCATATTCAGGTCTCGACAGAGATGGTATCAGAGCTATATCAACTGTAGGACGAAGCCCCAATTAGAATTGTCGTCTTAGCCAATATCAAAATCTATTTTCTAAATCAAACCAATAAAATGAAAGTCTAGTGATTCTCTATTCTTTCCTTATTCTTAGGATTCTTAATCCCCGTCTTCTCTACAAATTTATTTTTAAAATTTAATTTGACTTCTCATCTCAATAATATCTATAGATGTCTTGAGTGTCCAAAAATCAAAGGAGAGGTCAACCCAGAATTTTTCGAGCTTTGCGGTGAAGATTGGATCAAGCAAGCAGCCAAGATGTTTAAGGACAAGATTAAAGACTATCGTGAAGATTAGGAGCTGTCAGATTAAACCCTGTTATAGTTTTAGCATCGTGTAGACCGTTTTGCTTTTTCTTGCCGTTGTGTGTGATGTGAGCTGCAAATATTGCCTTACAAGCATTATATTGCAATCATGTCAACTTTTATTGGACTTATTTTCCCCGGTTTTGTTGTTAGCCTTTTTTAGCTAAGTGTTTGTTTAGTTTAGGTTACCATTAAAAAATTTCTCTTAGACGAATTTACCTCTCATCTATGTTATTTCCCTCTCATCTTTAAAACCCGGCAAAGCGATCAGTGATTATTTTCTTTTGAGCGGACAAGATGGTTGATACCAGGGACTACTGACAGTCGCAACCAAAGAACCGAGATCCGAGAGATGCCGCGCGCAGCCAATTCCACCGACTTTGGACCCGCCCTCGATCGATTTTGGTGGCGGACTCGAGATGATCGCGACGATGATGCAGAACATGCAGGCTATGATGCAACGACAGCACTAGGAGCCAGCACCTCGACAGCAGTTCAGCTATGCAGAATTCATGAGGACGAGATCGCCTACCTACTCTAGTTCTTTAGAGCCTATAGAGGCTGATGATTGGGTCAGATCGGTTGAAAAGAAGCTGAACTTGGCCCAATGTTCAAGCAGGGAGAAAGTACTATATCACAGCACACGGCTTGAGGACCAGCGGCCAGTGGTGGGAGAACTCTTGCGCCGCCCATGAGGACGAGCGACATCACATGGGCGAGTTCTCCAAAGCCTTCCATAGCGCCCACGTCTTGGATGGAGTGGTCGAGATGAAGAAGAATGAATTCTGTGAGTTGCAGCAGGGAAATATGTCAGTGAGTGAATACCTCAATAAATTCACTCAGCTAGCTCGCTTCTGCGCGCGGACGGCGTAGCCGATTCAGCTTATCGGAAAGATTCGAAAGTGTCGAACCCGAGATTGAAAGTACAAGTCGTGGGCAACGACTATGCCAGTTTTCAGCAGTTGGTGGATAAGGCCATAATGATTGAGGATTCCCGCCGCGAGTTGGGAGAATTTCACAAAAGAAAGATGAGTCAGCAAGGAGTTCTCCTACAGCAGTCTCAAAGAACAAGATTCAACACCTATCAGCCTACACGAGTGCCTCAGCAGCAGCAGCAGCAGCCAGTTTTCAAGACCCCAGCTCCAGTGACCCGTTATGAGAATTCGGAACCCCGCCATATTAATGTCAGCAATCAACCTCAAAAGAGCGCAAACCATGCAGGTTCAGCTAATTGTTCATATGATTTAGAGTTGTAGTTTTGAAATTGAATCTTGTGGAGGTTTGAATCCAAGTTATTTTTACCTTTGTCTGAGCTTCGATTAGACCGGACCAAGGCACCGATCAAACCGGCTGAGTGGTCCAACCGCTAGTGACATACAGTCATACCAGCCAAACGATCAAACTGCTACCTCCTTGTGGTCGCACCACTAAAGGAGTGTTTTTGCTTCAGTCATTGTAGGGTTGGCTTGTAGGTTCATGTGCTTGATCTGTTGCTTCGTGTTTCGAAGCCATGGATAACTCGGAGGTTCGATTTGATATCGAAAAAGAGTAAGCTTCTACTTACCCCCCCTCTAGTCGCTCACTTCAGTCCTACAATTACATTTTTTAGTTGTTTTCGTGAAATTGCAAGGAAATTAATTTTCCTTGGAGAGCATAATATATATCTATGCAGTGTATATCTCGTATGTTCTCCTGTGGTCATCCTTTTCCTACAATTCTTTCACAACGAAAACACCATCTGGCTCAACATGCACAGTCTCCGGATAAGATCATCCACGCACTTGAATCTAAAGTGAGAAAAGAAAAAGAATTATCACGTTGCTTATCACATACTGAAGAGGTAATCGATGTGCATGCATGTTCGTGGTCCAGACATCTAAGAGAACTGCGGCTGGTGTAGCGAAGTCAGCCAACCACGTTACAGCTTAGGGTTAGGGTTCTTTAGTGGTTTTGACTTCTGCCTATTAGTTTTTTATTAAAATTATATTGTAATAAATGTTAGTTTTTTTAATTATTTAATTAAAGAAAAAAATACTATTATATCTCCACAAGCAATGCAAAAGAAAAAGCAAATAAAAAATAAAAAAGGCAAAAAAAAAGTCAAAATTAAGAAACTAACACGTTCATTTTAACTTCTGGTTTCTAAAAGCTAGAAGTTAGAAGCTAAAGCCATAATGAACTGTGCTGCCCCAACATTGCTGCTGAGTTAACCAAACCAACAATCAAATGCTAATTGACATGTCAACTTAGCTGAGGTCATCGTACTCATAATCACTCTGCTTAAGAGGAAAAGAGGGGGGGGGGGGGAATTGATAGGGCTCGAATGTCCGATCCATATCAGACGCCCGCCCACATATCAATGTAGCCCACCATTGGCCCATTCAATATTTCGTTAACATGCGAGCTCTCATCTCACCACCTCTCACCCTCTCATTCTTTCCCCTCACTCTCTTCCTCTTTCCCGTCGACACCCGATCTCTCCCGACAGCACCCGACCTAATGCATAGCGACGAGCACGAGCCCAACCACCCCATCTGTAGCGTCGACGTTGACAGATCTGGCCGCCGCCGTCTACCTCCTCTCCAGGCGTGGCACCGCTAGATTTGGCCACTTCCGTTGACCTCCTCTTCGGAGGTAGGTGTTTGTTTTATGCAACATTTCTTTTTCATCCGTGCAACAATCAGTAACAACCATGCAATATTGAGATTTTTATGAAAATATTTTGTTACATACGGTAGTTAAATTTGTTCCACACATTATCTACAAATGTTGCATCTCCCATCATTTTTTTATATTGCATACATGGGGTAGAAATGTTACATACATGAACTATAAATGTTTGAGGCCGAGCGTATGGAGCTAGCGTCTAGATCAGACGTTCGGGCGCTAGCAAATCCCAAAAAGGGCATGGTTGGATAATGAAAATGCTTGTAGTTGCAGGACTGATTGAAGAAGAGTCGAGGCTCCTGTGTCGGAATCATAACCTACATGGGAAGAAGCAACTAGGGGTGGGAAACGGTAATGGATAATCCATTTTATCCGATATTCGTATCCGAGAAAACGCGAATGTGGTAAGCAAAATCTGTATTAAAAAATGTTCATATTCGTATTCAATAATATTCACATCCATATTTGAGAATGTTTGTATTCGCATTCGTATTCAAGAATGTTCATATTTATATCTGTATTTGAGACTATTCGATTCGAATTTGATCCGTTTCCTATGCCGGCCGTATAAATATTCGTATTCATATTCATATTTGAGAATATTCGTATTCGTATTCGTATATACATAAATGTTTATATTTGTATCCGTATTTGAGAATGTTCATATTCGTATTCGAGATTATTCCATTTGTATTCGATCCATTTCCTATCTTAAATTTGGTGAAACCCAATAAGCCCAACGACGATTACATAAATTTGTTCTACCAAGATTTGTTACAGAAGTTATAGGAGGATATTCGAATTCAATTGAATTAGGTACATATTCTATTCGAATTTGTATTTGTTATGACATTTAATCCGTATACGTATTTAAGAATATTTAAATTTATTTTAAAAATATATATTTATATTTATATTTAAGACTATTCAATTATATCCGATCTATTTCCATCTCTAGAAGCAACCAAAGATTCCCAGGGTTGTAGACCCAGCGACCAGACGAGAGAAACGCAGCCCATCGCAGCAGTGATTCATTGGGAGATTAATCAGTTGAGATGACATGGGTAGGGGCCGGTCGATGGCATTGGCATTGCAAACATGGGTCCAGCCAGAGCTTGAGATAGGCAAATATTGGTGAGGCTAGTTGATGAGATGGCCACTTTTTAAAAGGGTCCACGGCAATATCACACGCATATAAATACACACACGTGAGAAAATTAATCGAGGCTTAAACAACCTCTAAAGGCTGTCTAACTTAACGCGTATTCATGTGTAACTATTTTTATTCAGGTGAGCGTATGCGTGAAGAAAAAACACAGTCTCGAAGCGTCCACGCGCTAGTAGACAAACTCAGTTCTCGATGAGATGGCCACTTGATAGGAAGCGGCCGTATGATCGGTTTGTGTACGTTACTAACACGCGACAAAAATCACTGTATCAAATACTGTTGAGTATTATAGCAAATATTATGGTAGCAGAAAAAAAGACGAAAACTCAAAAAAAATTGTTGCAGTATTTTTTCCCTGTGCGATAGTACATGCTACAGTAATACATGCCACGTGTTATTCTCCGACTGGACTGTTACATAAGCCGACCTGTGTAACGGTTACGCAACAAAATTTCTCGTTGCATACACTTGCACGCAGTGCGTAGCGAGTCTAATCTGATCAATTCTTTTTATACAAAAAAGATAGATCAAATACAGAATAATACAAACAATAAATTAAACACAAAGATATGAGATAAAAACTCTTTTCTTTATTGTTTTCTCTATTTATGTATAACTTTACAATGATTGTGACCCCTATTTATAGACTAAATAGAGAGTGTCAACCATGGACCAGGCTTACAGGTCCAATCCTAGGTTTCCTAACACCCCCCTTGGGCACTCATCTGATACGTTCATACCTCATCAAAATTCTATAAAAACCCAGTTGAAAAAATTTAGAGAAAGAGTACATGATACATGTTATGTTGTGTTGCACGAATTACCTCATTAAAAATCTTGGCCGAGAAATTTCAGGAAAACTCATCAAAAGAAAGAGTACAATCAATCCAATTTTATTGAATCTACATGATTTATTTTCTGGGTACTCAATTTTTATGATTAAGTTTAATAGTGAGTTCAAGAAGAATTCCCCTGAATTCTGCCTTCTCTAAGTCTCATCATTCCAATTTCACGTACACTTCTTTCAAAATTAGATGCTAGAAGTGACTTAGTGAATAAATCTACAAGAGTTTCACACGATTTAGTATGCAGTATTTAATTTTATCTATCTTTTGCAATTCACGAGTATAGAAGAACTTAAGGTTGATATGCTTTGTGAGATGATTCTTCATGTAACCCATTTATACCTATGCAACACAAGCTGCATTATATTCATAGATAATTGTGGGAGCTTGCATGATGTTCAGTCTACATGACCGCTGGATGTGGTGAATTATTCGTCAAAACCAAGCACATTCTCGTGTGACTTTATACAGTGCTGTGATTTTTGAGTGATTCGTCGAAGTTGATACAAGACTTTGCTTATACGATTTTCATGAAATGGTAGTTCCACTACACAGTAATACATAGCTTATTTGTGATCTGGCGATGTACGGGTCTAACAAGTACCCAACATCTGCATAGCTAGTCATATTCAGTTCTTGATTCTTTCTATACAATAGTCCAAGGTTTTTGCTTCCTTAGAGGTATCGGAAGATGTTTTTTTATTTTTTGTCAATGCCTTTTAGTAGATTCTACACTATACCTTACTAATAGGTTTACGACAAATGCGATATCTGGTTTAGTGTAATTTGCTAAATACACAAGAGCTCATATTGTACTTAAGTATGGGAATTCCGGTTCTAGGACTTCCTCCCTTTCTTCTCTAGGTCTGTACGGATCCTTGTCACACTGCAAAATCTTCTGACCATTGGTACTTTTAAAGGGTACTTTTTCAAAACTAAACTTTTGTAACACCTTCTAAGTGTAGGCAGACTGATGTACTAATATTCCTTCCAGGACATGCTCGAGCTGTAAGCCTAAGTAATATTTAGTTTTACCCAAATATTTCATTTCGAACTCTGATTCTAGGTAAGAGCATGCTTCCTTTATATATTCCAAGGTTCCGATGATATTCAGATCATCTACATACATAAAGATTATACAAAACCTATTTTAAGACAGTTGTATAAATATACAGGGACAATCCTCATTGTTCGTGTAACCTTTTGTGCATAGAAAGTCACTTAAGTGATTATACCACATCCTGCTTGATTGCTTAAGTCCGTACAGTGATTTCCTGAGTTTTACACTGCACAGGTTTCCATTTGCTCTATCTTGGTTCGGGACAAGGATACCTTCAGGTACCTTTATATATTGTCTGAATCGAAGTATCCATAAAGGTATGTCGTTACCACATCCATTCATTTCATTTCTAAATTCATATTTACTGCTATTGAGATTAAATATTTGAAGGTAATGCTACCCATAACTAGGGAATGGGTTTCTTCATAATTAACTCTTGGACGTTCAGTGAAACCTTATGCAACAAGCATTGCTTACAACTTCATTTTTCTCATTTCTCTTTTGAATAAATACTCACTTATACCCTACAGAGTGCACATGGAGAGGCGTGCATAAAGGCCCAAACACCTCCCTTTTATTTAGAGATAATAATTCAGTTTCTATTGCCTTTTTTTAATCCTCTCAATCTGATTTTTTTTCTTACATCCAGCGAGCGATGCAGGCTCTGGATCAAAATCGATGATTATGGCAATTTTCTTTGCAAAATAAATATCAACATTGGCTGTTGTTCTATTCATGGATTCTTCCGTGTGCACAAAGTTTATAGCTCTTTCATCATGGGATGATTCTTGAGGTTCTTCTACTTGCTTACCGCTCCTTCTAGTTGTGGGTATAAGTGCCTTTAGTTTTTCAACTCCGATATGTGCACACACATCCATGTTGGTTTCTCTCTCTATGGGAATGTTCGGATCTGGTAGCCCCTTTTCTAGAGGTGTCATACTGGCGCTAGGTCTTAATTAGCACAACTACTGGTTCTGGAGAACTTCAGTGATTGACTGTGTCAAGTCCTTATTATCCTTTTTCACTAGGCGTCCCCAGCTACTTGGTTTTCGAGGGGCTAGAATTCTCATCCTTTTATTCTAAGGCCTCTGGACAGGATTAGGGATACCTTCTACTTTCTTTGGTATTTCAACCTTCTCTGCTGCATTGTGCGTAGGCACATACAACTTGGTCACAGTTTTTAAGTCACTAAAGTGTCAAGCAGCTGAATCGCTAATGCCTATAAATCAATAATTTTTTGGACTTCTCTACTTGTTTCACTAGTGCACGAGTCATGTACATGGATTCCTATGGCTTGCCACATAAGTTCCCGGCATTTTTCATCAAGGGGTTGATTTTCTTCCTCTAATGTCAGAAAACAATCTCCATCAGATATACTATCAGCAAAACAGGCAGTATGCAAATCTCCCATCATCAGGTCCAAATATCTGATTATGGATATTGTCTCATAACCAACGTATATCCCAGACTTTAGGAGAGGGTCCATTGCAGTACGCTGTGGTGGGGGTATAGGTACATAAACTTTGCACTCAAACCTATGGAAATGAGAGATTTTTTGTGGTAATCCTTGCACTAGTTGTATATGTGAATAGATGTTATATACCGATGTTCTAAAATTGATGAGAGTTACTGTATGTAGGACTGTGTGTCTCCAACATGTGGTTGGTAAATTATAATTCTGCAAAATCGGTTAGGCAAAAAATTTAATTCTTTTAATTAATGCCTCTACTAGTCCATTCTGGGTGTAGACATGTGGGACGAAGTGCTCAACTTTAATTCCCATTGCCACACAATAATCATCAATTGTCTTTGAAGTAAATTCTGTGGTATTATCAATTCTGATGGATTTTATATGATGATCATGACAATTATTTCTAATTTAAATTATTTGCGAGATCAGTTTTGCAAAAGTACAATTTCTCATGGATAATAAACATATATGCGACCATTTCGAGGAAGCATCGATGAGTACTGTAAAATATTTAAATGGTCTCGACAGAGGTTGTATAGAACCACAAATATCTCCTTGGATGTGTTCCAGGAATGCAGAGATTTCATCCTTCACTTTCAGAGTAGAAGGTCTAGTAATTAATTTCCCGGTGGCACATGCGGGGCACACAAATTCTTCCTAATTTAGGAAATTCTTTACATCGATATTATGTTCCTGTGAATTGTTAATTATATTTCTCATCAATCTAAGACCTGGGTGGCCTAATCTATTATGCCAAAAACAGAAAAGTTTAGAGCTTCTAAATATAATTTTTAGGGCAGTATAGGTTACGGGTGCCTTAATATTAGTGTAGTATACTCCAGATTTAAACGAAGGAAGTCTTTCTAATACCCTTTTTCCACTTGATTCACGCTTTGTAATGAGCAAGTATTCCTTACCATACTCTTCTTCAGTCTCAACGTGGAAACCGTTAGTGTGAATGTTTCTGAAATTTGGAAGATTTCTAGTTAATTCTAGGTACAATAAGGTTTCTTTAATTATTAAAGTTGTGCCTATCAAAAGTATAATTGTGACTTTTAATAAGCCTATTATATAAGCATTACTACCAGCGATTGTTGTGAGGCTGCCAACATTTTCACTAATCAAATGAAAGAATTTTGTCTCTCTCAAGATGGTATTCGTTGTGCCGCTGTCAGCTAAGCATACTTCCTTCATGGGCACAACACACATTCTAATATAGAGGACTTTATTAATATATAATAGGAGACAATCAATACATCAAATAAAATACATCAAATATTATAACATATCATACTATTATTGACTGAATAAATTAATAAATTAATATCATCCAACTATCACGAAAATGAATTGTTTGAGTATTATTAGTGCAAGTCTAACTTATTCCTTTTACACATGAGACACATGATAATTAAAGTCTAGATGCATTCTATGCATTAGACTGAATCTGCTAATAAATCTAAGACTTCGGCTAATATCTTCTCAGGGATGAGTTGCTCTTCTTGAGAAATTATGGCAGCAATAGCAACAATGTCAAGAGGGGATGTGGCTATAGGAGTGGAATCCACTTCCAATATTGGTGTAGGCTGCTGCTCAGAATTCTCCCCCTCGATGAAGGTAAAATGGGTTTCATGCTGTCCTTTGCCACCATTCTTCTTTTAGGCCTAGAATGCATCGATGACATGTTGCGGCTCTTTACAAATCCACGACCAATGCCCATACTTGCCATACTTGTAGTAGATTTGGTCTTGATGACTATAGAACCTGTCGTCGCGCTTTGATTTGCTAGCCTTGTTCTTTGGTGGAGCATTTGACTTATCTTTCTAGGTTACGGCTTTGCCCTTCCTTCCCCTTTTCTTCATTATAGGCTTCCACACCTTGTAACACTACGCGTTGGCCTCACGCTAGAGAAGCTCCCAGGTGCCTATGCGATAAAGTTCTTGTGGAGAACTTCATCTTGAACCTCTGCAACTTGCATGATATCGATCAATTCAACATACTTCTTGTAGCCGTCTTAATAATAGTTGCACGCAGACTGCACTAGGGTGGAAGATGGAGAGGGTCTTCTCAATGTTCTGCTTGTATGTGATCTACCTACCATAAAGTTAAAGGTTGGTACAAATTCTGTATAGAGCAAAGTTGTACTCCCCAACTGCCTTGAAATCAGCAAATCTAAGTCGGATCCATTTCTTCTCTGCCTGAGGAAGAATGGTGTACTTTAGCTTCTTGAATTGCTTCTTGAGTGTAGTCCATAATACTAGTGCGCTCTTCTCTGAAATGTGCTCATTCTTGAGAGTGAGACAAAAGTGGTGCCTGAGAAGGTGAAGTACCTGATTATTTTTCTAAGGTGTAAGTTTGGCATCCTACGGTACACTAATCCTAATGACAGCACAGAGCTTCTTGGTTCTAAGTACGATTTGACATCAGAAGCCCAAGTTAAGTAGTTTTCACTATACTGGGCCACCTCCTCGAATTCTCGATTCGTGATACTTGTCATCTACATGTGTATAAAAGGAATACATAAATTTACTACAAGTAAATATACATGAAATGAATTGGATAACGATATAAAATATTCTCATGATATTTCAGATTTTTCTATGTATTTTCTATAATTTTGCTATTAATTTCAGTGATTGAAAGCAATTTAAATAATTATGATTAATCAAAAATAGTAAGTTAATACATAAAAGTATAGAAAATAACAATAATAGTGCTAAACAAGCTTCAGATGCGAAAAACTACTCAAAATTTGAATTCCCGAGACTCTTTTATGCTAGAATATGTATTTTTAGTGAATTCGATAAATTTTTAGGGCTTTTTTTGCAAAATCCGGGCACCCCCCGCCCCCGGCCGATCAAATGGTCTGAACATCCCTCGGCCGATCAGACTGTCCGAACTTCCCTCGGCCGATCGAACTGGTTCGAACATCCCAAGGCCTATCAGATAGTCTATGGCCGATCGGATGGTCTATACTTCTTATGGCCCATTGGACTAGTCCGAATGTCATATGGTCGATCGGACTGGTCCGAACGTCGCATGACCGATCGGACGATCCATGGCCAATTCAAGAGGGATGGGTAGAGTTTTCCCTGCCCTTATTCAATTCATGGTGGCTCATGCGGGGAAAGGTTAGTGACCGTGGCACGGTGGGTGGTCGAGCGTCGATAGCTGAGACACGGTAAGCAGCGGCGGGTGGCCGGGAGCCGATGGCTCGGGCAGTGCGACGCAATGTAAGGGTGGCCAGGAGCCGATGTCCGGGGGCGCAGTATGGAGCTCATTCGGGGCGGCGCCAGCGGGGAAGCCCACGAGGGGGCGGCACAGCTCCGGGCCTACGATGACACGTAGGGGGCGGAGCGGCGGTGTTTCTCCATGGGAGGCAGCAATGGCGGCGACCTTATGGTGCCAGGCAATCGACGTGGCAGTTCGGGCAGGCGGCCGTGCGGCGCAGCGGTGGTGGCATAGCTACATATGGGTGCCCAGCAGTGCAGCCGTGTGTGGATGGCACGACACGGCGGCTACCTGTCGAAACCCGGAACAACAACTCCAAATCCCTCTGTGTAAATCGCACTATCCTAGGAAAAGCTAGTGCACACAGGGTCACAATAATGTATATCATGCAAAATCACCACAGAATATTATTAATCGAAAGTACGGCCTTATGGCCAAGTCTTACAATAAAATGGCACAAAGTCAACTGAAAATAAAAGCGGAAAAGCGATGGTGGCGGATCAGCCCATCGACCTCCACAGGCGAATGACTATAAGGCGCATCCTACTCATGATAGTCCTCACGTCGTAGTCGCCGTCGAAGTCGCAGCAGATTGTAGCAAGGTGAGCACATAAAGTACTCCCAAGGTAAGCACACAAGTACTTACATGAAGTTACACCAGAATTTTAACGAGTTCATGCATGCATAAGGATTGACAAAGGGAGGCTTAACAAGTTATTTGTGCGAAAAGCAATACTTGAATTTTAAATATAACTATGCAAGTATGAAAGCTGAATTGTAATACAATATATAAAACACTATTTGAAACAAGTAATGTTGTTAGTGTAGGCTCCGACCTACAGTAACCTAACCACGGGAATCCACACGAACCATTACCAAAACCACTGTCGTTTGCCGAAAACTAAGTTTTATAAAATCAAGTCTAATATGTGAAGACTCTACTCAGCATGTTCATGACCGTGAACACGGCTATCTAGGATAGGTTTTACTCTACAGAGGTGTACAACTTTACCCACCAGACATTCCCTCTCACTTGAGTTACGCGATAAACACGCTGCCTTAGGTGTGTGGCGGAGAGTTCATGACAATGCTATTCCGATGATACATAGCCAAAATAATCACGCCGCCACTAAGATTTCAATACAACTCGAATCCACGAGTTGGAGCCCCCTCTGGTGCCATGTGAGACTTCTCGCGGCCTACGTCACGCTCACATTCAGCCTATAGCAAAATTATATTTGAAACTTCACAAATTACTTAGGCAGGTCCGTCCCATACCGGACTTGTGGTAGTACGAAGTGACTTCATAAAATGATCCACAGAACCGGTCTTTAAGTTTATTTAGGCTCAATCCTCATACCCACATGCCCAACAATCAACCAGGTGTTACCAAACACGAGGCATGCCGGCACCCACTACCAAACCATTAGCCTAAGTCCAAATCATAAGTTTCTATTTTTACTTTTAAATAATTTTCATGAACCATCCTTGACTCACCGTAGTCAAGATTTCATTTTCAAATCGTCATTTCATGTGAAAGATTTGATCCCACCTAAAATTACACTAAGCCAGACTAAGCATTTATGTAAAATTTCTAGTCAATACTATGGTACTAACTAGTTTTCAGCTAGGGTGACAAGGTGTATGAATTTGGGATTCAAATGGGCTATAATCAAAGGATTATGGGCATAACTAAACTTTAAACTGAATTTAAATTAAATTTGAATAGAAGTACGTATGCATATACAATAAAGCAACATAAATAAATTTTAAACATTAGGTTCAACATGGTCAAAGGTGTAACTTGCCTTGATTGAAGTCCTGCTGAGAATCGTCGAACTCGAACTCTCCGGATCGTCAAAATCTAATGTAAAAAGCCAATTCAAAAGAAATTCAAAAACAAAATTCAAATAAACTCAAAATTTAAAAAGGATGCCAGAATTGGATAGATCATGATTTTAGAAAAATATAGAAATTTTAATGGGTCAATTTGGACTTAAAATGAGAAAGTTATAGTCTTCCAAAGTTTTAATACAATTAAAAGAAAAATACCCAATTTCTGGAATTAATTTTAAATTGAAAAAACATTTATGACGTCAGCCTGAATTATTTTCCTAAAGGAAAATAACAAATTATGACGTCAGCACATGGATTTAATTTCGGCCAAATTATTTTTATACTGGAAAATCGATTTTATTGCGTCAGCATGATGCCGACAAGATTTTGAATTTTAATAAAGCGGTTAGGCGGCGTGGCCTCCACGTGGTGGCACTTGGCACCGTGGCTGCCTCGCGTGGTTTGCCCGTCACGGCAATATGCGGCGTGGGCGAGCACGCGCGGGTGGCGTGGAGGACTTGGTGGCGGCGGCGTGGCGCCAAGCGGCGGCCACGTCTGCGCCACCTCGATCCGATGGCGATGGGCGGGCGGCGGCGGTGGTGCTCGGGGCCCGATGGCGCGCCGCTCGGTGGCGGCGGTGCCGGCCGAGGAGTGCAAAGGTAGAGGAGACACGAGGAGCGTGCTCGATGCTGGCGGGGATCGAGGTGGTCGGAGAGGATAAATGACGGAAAGGGGCAGTGGTCGGAGGAGGGGTTCACGACGGCGAAGGGGTTCCGGCGGCACAAAAACTCGGGGCAGAGGTCGTCGGGGGTCGCCAGGGCACGAGCAACGTCGGGGTGGTGTCGGTGAGGCTCAAGGAGGCTTGAGGTGGCGGCGACGGAGCTGGGGAAGCCGACGGAGAGAAAAACGAGCTCGGGGAGGCTTCGGTGCTTAATTGCTTGGATTGAGAGGCGAGGGAGGGGCGGTGTGTCGAGGAGTTCGGTGCTCAATTGCTTGGATTGAGAGGCGAGGGAGGGGCGGTGTGTCGAGGAGGAGCTCGGGGAGTCTCTTTTATAGGCGGGGAGGGGAGGTAACGGCCGCGCACAATTCATCGGTTTTGGAAACGGTCGGAAGTTTAATGTGACGGCGCACAGGGCGCAATTGGGGGGAATAATGCCAGAAACGGGTGCGAGAGAGCGGGAATTTGAATGTGCATTAGTGCGGGAGGGTGATCGGGAAGGAAACCGAAACTTTAAAAGCTTCGGTTTTCGGCATCAATGGCGGCAGCGGGCGGAGCTCGCGCGGAGAAGAAAGGAAAGCGATCGGGAGAGATAGACCTGACAGGCGGGGCCCATCGGTCAGCGAGAGGGAGAAAAAGGAAAAGGCAAGAGCAGCGGCGGGATTTGCGACGAGTGGCAAGGAGGAAAGATCGAGGCTGTAGGGTGTAGGCGAAGGGGTAAGTGAACGGGGACGGCCGAGATCCCATCCGACAACAGGGATCAGATCGGGGGTGATCGGTGCATTAAGTGGAAGGGGGCGGCTGAGATTAGGTACGGCAACGGGGGATGGTGCGGATTAGGCCACGCGTCGATCGGAGGGAAGAACGGAGTGGCGAAGCGGAAAGTGAGTTCGGGTGGTGGGGATTGAATCGGGCGGGGAGGCGGACAGCTCGATGCTTGACACGTGTCGGCCAGGGGAGAGGGGAAGGCGGGTTGAACCGGTAAGTGGAATCGGACGGTTGGGAAAGGATCTGGCGGCGCGGACTAGGCCGATGGGTGACAAGTGTCGGCCCCGGGGAGAGTTTTGGGTTTTATTTTCTTTTTGAATTTCAGAAATGGTTTGAAGGCTTTAAAATATTCAGAAAAATACCAAATAAACTTTGAAAATTCTAGAAAAATTCAGAGAACCTTCTGGGACTATTTTAGACTTAATACAAATATTTTCAACCCATTTTGATAATTGATTTTTACACCAACACAAAATTCTTTAAAGGGAGGGTTTTAAATTTTTATAATTTTCTGAATATTAAAGTAATTACAAATTTGACTTTAGGAAAATGAAATACATTTATTTTGACTTTCATGAAATGCAATAAATTCAATTTGGCCTTTATAAATTAAAGTTTTTAATTTTCTCAATTCAGGGCTTGGAATAATATCCAAGAAAATCCAATAAATTCTAGAAAATACTTTAATGAGAGAATAAAATTTTTGGGATGTTACACTGCCAGGGCACGTCCGGCGAGTGTTGCGTCATGGCCACATGCAGTGGTGGCGGTTGAGCGGCCGGTATGCGGGGCGCGATAGTGCCGATGAGGCGATATGCAGCCCATGTGAGGCGGCGTGAGTGCGAGCGTGCGGTCCGAACATCATTTTTCTTTTTCTTTTTTTTTCAATCTACAGTGTAATCAATATCTACTCTTTCAGCAAATCTACCGATTGGTTTGGCCGACGATTTTGAGTCTGCTCGTGGTAAATTAGAGCAGATTTGCACCGTTGAAAATAATCTAGAAAGCGAAATTTGTTGAATTTAAAGTGATCTAGATATTTAATCTGCAAATGATTACCTTGCAATCCATCGGAACGATTCGTGCTGATAACGTGTTGAGAAACTGTCACTGGTAAGTATAGTCTGATCGATTCCTCCTATACAAAAGAGATGGATCAAACACATAATAGTATAAATAATGAATTGAACACAGAGATATGAGATGGAAATTCTTTTCTTTATTATTTTCTCTTTTTACGTGTAATTTTACAATAATTATAACTCCTATTTATATACTAAACAGAGATGTTCATCATAAATTTAACTTATAGACTTAGGCGCAGATTTTCCAACAGAATATACCATTGCTTTAGTCCTAGACGCAGGTTTCCCATCAGGATGTACCATTGCTTCAGTCCAGAAAGCCCATTGGTGATCGACGCGGAAAGATTACGTGGTGAAAAGAATGCGGACCAATGGGGCAACGACACGTGGCGGACATTGAAACATCCAGGAAATACAACCCCGAATGACATGCACCGAAATAGCTAATTAAGAAGTCTCCTGTGGCCACCCTAATTACCCTAGGGAACGTAGGTACTCAGGCAATTCCCCGTGTCAGTGCATCGTGTGGCCAAAGCATTACCTAGAAGATTGCAGGCGTACAGAGACTGGAAACTGAATTAGTTAGCGTTAGCAAAATATATAACAAACAACGATCTAGTATTTTTTTCGCGGGACAAACTCGATCTCTTTAACAGTTTAGACCGTCCCAGTATCTATCTGTTCGTAACCCCTTGCCGTAAACTATTACTGCCGTGACACTCTTTAATTTGCGTGCGTACGTATACGTACAGGCAGCCTTAACACCGTTCCATAAAACTCGCACGTACGTCTATGCTCCAGAACACCCCCCCCCCCTCCCCGCGGCGGTCATGCATGCAGCCGCAATGTCCGCGAGCGACGGCGTCCCGCCGCCGCCACCGGCTCCGGCGCCTATGTGGACGCGGCAGCAGGACAAGCTGCTGGAGATGCTGATCTGCCGCCTGTTCCCGCGGTGGGACCGCATCGCGGCGTACCTCGGCGACAGGACGCCAGCCCAGGTGTTTGAGCGGTACGAGTGCGTGGTAGCCGAGCTGAGGCGCGTCCTGGAGGCGCCGGGGGTGGAGACGCCGCCCGAGTGGGACCTGCAGGAGGCGGCCGCTGCTGCGCCGCTCGCGGGTGGTGAGGCGGCGGCGACAGCCGCGGTTGGGGAGGACGCTGCTGGTGCGGCGCCGTCGACTACCGGCGGCGAGATATTGGAGGAAGGAGGCAAGAAGAGGAAGCGCGGCGGGAATAGGAACAAGCCCGTGAACTGGACAACTGAGGAGCACAGGCACGTAATCTTCCATGCCTTAATTACTATCTCATGGTTTTTTTCATTAGGGTTCGGGTAGGTTAGGTTGCTCTCCGATACCGTAGTTTGATAACACTTTAGTTTAACTATATTAGAAACCCCTGTGCAATTACACAACCAGACGCTACAGTGCATAGCGTAGAGCTATATATATATATATATCCTATATAGAAAAAATACTTTCTACACCCGGGTGTAATTACACCCACCACTAATATACCACCTAAACGAATTTGAAATACTCCTGTATCACTTTGGATATACTCATATACTAATTATAAGATACTTTAATGTGAACTACATGAAAAAATTACAAGGGAGTCCATAGTTTTAGCGTATTTTGTAAATACCTTCATATACGCACATAAAAAGGAATATATCTAAAAAAATGTACATACTACTTCTGAAAAATTGTTCATACCACCTAGATGATCTTAAATACTCGTATACTATACGTACATACTCTCTGTACGCGAGATACTCCTTACGTTGTGAGAAACGATATAGAGTGTAATTACACTTAGGTGTAGAAAAGAGCCTTCCTATATACATATATACATACATACATATATACATACATACATATATACATACATACATATATACATACATACATATATACATACATACATATATATATATATATATATATATACACACACACACACCACTCTAACTAATAGAAGTATATATAATTGAAAATATAACTGTATTCCTCGTACTACTGCTGCACTTCACTAATCTTTACTTAATTAGGGTTTGCGCATATTAACGCATAACTAGCTAGAGAGCTAGGATTTAAGTTGTCATGACAACTCACCGGACGTATTCGTTTGTTGATTGATATTGATCAACTTATTAATGGCAGGCTATTCTTGGAGGGTCTTAAGAAACACGGGAAAGGCAGGTGGAAGACGATAGCGCAGGAGTTTGTGAAGACGAGGAGCCCGACCCAGATCGCCAGCCACTTCCAGAAGTTCGCCATCAGGCAGGAGAAGCAGCAGCTCAAACTGTGCAAGCGGGCGAGCATACATGACATCAACGACCCCAATAGCATCCCTGCAGTCGCCGACCACCCGAGCGTTGCTGCGGATCACGATGATGGGCATGCGGGCGAAGATGAACCTACTGTAACGACGACTGATGAGTCTGCTGGTGAAGACAGACTTGCAGCGGTTGATGAGTCTGCGGGTGAAGATGAACTTGCAGCGGTTGATGAGTCTGCGGGTGAAGATGGAATTTTGGAACACTTGTCAGGTAGAAATTAATTAGGATCGATATATATGCTGGTATATAGGCAGTGGGTTTTGTGGCCACCAGGGTTAATTTTGTTTGAGGGAAAATTTCAGAGGGTAGTGAAATCACCGAAATTTTGGTTTGGATTTTGGTCAAATTTCGGTAATTTGAATTTTGATGAAACTTCAGAATTTTAAGAAAGGATTATCAAATATGGTGGAGATGAACTAGATTTTGAATATAGATGAAATATAGAAGAAAATATAGGTTAGGTTTTCCACTTCTAACCGGTTTATGCTTGTATGTACTACAGTAATAAGCTTTTAAACGATATATTTTTTTAAGATGGAGTCAATAGAAATATTATAGTAAAAAGTATACTGAGTTCAACCGTACCGATCAAAATCGCATGCGACTATTGTCATGTCATACTACCTCTCACGAACAGCCAAAATTTAAATATTTAAACTGTAAGCTCAAAAGAACCTACCATGAATGAAACTTGCACTAATATTTGAAGTCCATCTCAAGATTTGAATTTAAATTTAAATTTTGATCTCACAAAATAATTTAGGGGATCGAAATCACCAAAATTTTGAAATTTCAGCGAAATTTTTAACCTGGTTTTGTTGAGTAAGTGTAACTTGCACTGGTCATCAATAAGAGTAACTTGCAGTACTGGTCGGCAATTTCAGAAACACTAAAAGAACTCATGGACGTCATACATGTAATTTAATTTTGAGGTGGAAAAGATCACTAATTAAAGCATATAAGTTTGCCAGGGCATTGTAAAGGCAGTCTCAATGGCAATTAATGACCAGTTTCTATCTTCCTTAAATGACACCCACGTAGGCAAAGCGATGACATAGCAACTCAATTAATGAAGAAGAGAAGAAAAGAGTAGAAACCGTTTTTCTGGAAACCACCTCTACTCTTGAATCGATGCACGAAAAAGCTGAATTTTACCATTGGGAAGAAGCGGTGGTTTCCATGCGCTCACACCGCTCCCAACATGCACCTCGCGCGGTTTCAATGGGAAGAAAGCGCAATTTTACCATTGGGAAAAGCGGTTTGTTTCCACTATTTATTATGCGAAGAAACTCCCATTGTGTGAGTCGGTTTCTATACTCATTTTTGCTGATGTGGCTATCTTGGATTTCGCATGGTTTCTACCATAGGGAGCGCCCTAACCTAGTGGGACGGGAACAATTGTGCGCTCCATTCAAGGTGCAAATAGCGGCGCAATGGCGTTATATCACGTAAAAAGGCTAATGCTAAAATTTGTACACAAATATCGTAATTGCGGCTTTTGATATTTTTACCGTGTTTATCGCCAATATGCCGTGTCGCGCAATCGCCGATATCCTTGATTTCCTTGAAGCTAGCTTTTGTTTTGTTATTTTTTTGAGGGAGGAGGAGTTTTGGGTCTACTACTACAAAATAAGCTATACTGGACGGGTAAATCACAGATGATTCATACGAAGCGTGCATGCTTAACTATCACTGAGCGGTTCATACTACCAACCGGATGTATCATCGCGACGGTTATTAACACGACCGTGCGTGATAATTGAGACATCACAGACGGTTCGTGTTAATAACCATCTGTGAAAGTTCACAGACGGTTTGTTACACGAACCGTCTGTGATAATATTGTGTGTATCACATACGATTAGGAACAAGAACCGTCTGTGATATTGTGTGTATCACAGACGGTTGTTGTTTTTAACCGTCTGTGAAAGTAGACTATGACAGACGATTGTTTGCAAAAACCGTCACGTAATGTAAGTTATCGCAGAGCGGCTCGGGAGCCATGCGTGATAACCACCTATTATCAGCGATACATAAAAGCGAGCGGTTCGAAAACCGTGCATGATAGACCTGTCTATAGCGATGCTAGATCACTAAAGCCCAATACCAATAATATTTTATGTGCCTTAACAAAGTCTTTTATGTAGGCTGCTATCCAAACTTATCAATACTATTCCAGTACCGATCGGTATGTATTATTTCATCATCTAAAATGGTTTAGAGTAGCCTTGAGTTCTATACGCCTTCAATACCGATGAATACCGCCATACCAGTGGAATTGAAAATATTGTTGATTGAACTATACGTTATATTTGATCTTACTACTATGTGTTTGTAGTAATATTACAACTGAAAATTAGTGTGCATATAATTAAACATATACATGTATTTATAAATATATATTATTATTATATTAAACTTTGGAATGGTACAGGTATAAATGAGTACCGAAATGTCTCATTCAAGAGCCAAACCGATATGGTCACGAAATGGTATTGACAAGTATGTTGCTATCTCTCTACGTTTATGATTGATGTTTGTGCGGTGTAACTTAATTACTTAATTACTTAGTGTTACAAAGTGGTTGCTCTATACTTTATTTGTGAGTTATCACACATGTAGAACTATTTCACTATTTGTGATGGTATTTTGTTGATCTCAAAATTTATTTTTTACAATTTGCTACTTCTAGGTGCTGAAATTTTACAAAATCACAGTTGATTTTCTTACCTTTGAATCGGCATGGACATTTGTGCTCAGACGAGGTAGTTTTCCTTCTATCTGGCGCCTGATGATGACGCAGCGGTAGCCAGTGGATTAGGATTATGGTTCACCAATGCCCCTGGCCATAGAAGGAGGTCGAGTGGCGTAGCAGTGCAACCGAACGCGGGTGAGGCACGGAACAGTGGGTGGGGTCATTGGGGAGAGGGGGGTTGGTGACGACTAGAGTGGTCAGGAAGCAGTGGGAGGTGGTGGTAGATCCGGCGGGGGTAGCCACCGGAAATGAGGTAGGGAGGCAGGCGTGGGAACTCGCTAAAGAGGAAGAAGGGAGGCAACAACGGAGGCGAGAATAGGAGATGTGGTAGAGGACAAGGGGCAGGGTGGGAGGAGCTCACCAGTGGGCATGGCGTCAGCGATGTAGAATGGGGGCTAGGGCGGCGATAGCAGCGGTTGGGTTTAGTGGGTTAGTGTCGACGATCAAGTCGTTAATCTTATGAAATGTGAGAAAAATGGTTGGATTCCTTGGAAGGATTCAGGATGAGAATGAGGATGATCTTTACTGTTGTGAACTAGTTACAAGATGCTGTCAACCAGATATTACAAGAAGGGTACTACTAGTGCTAGCCTTTGTAGTTTTGTATATGGTTGGAGCTCTTGATTGATCTTCTGATATTGGGCCTCTGACGTTGCTCTATTGTGTTGTATTTGCTTCTCTTATCTTTTGTTCTCTCTCATCAACCCTTCAATAGAACTAAAAGGGAATCAGTTATCCATGTGATTAGGTGCCTTGTTGAATTGTCTAGTCCAGTTGAGCAGAGATCTGACAATAACTGATCATCAGTTATTGTCAGTAGGAAAGAGTCGTGGAAAAACTACATGGTGGTTGTTGTCAGAGATGTAGGGCTAAATCATCATGCTATTTGGAGTGAATAAAACATGTGTTTTATTCCGCATAGAAAGAATTGCCTGGAGGCAGACCCTTATATCAGTTTATGAGATCTCCGAGTAGTCTACTTGTTAGGTAAAAACTATAGAAAACCTTTGACCAGCGGTACTTAGGTAATTGCCTTTGGAAGCTTATGACCGCATGGGTCTTGAGGCCTTAATTTAGTATTCACTACTACAAATGGCTAATACTAGACGCCTCATCATAAACGGTTTACAAAGCTAACAGTATTAAATACAATTACAGATGATTTAGATTTAGATATCGTATGTGTTATTGCCAACACTAAAAATCATCTGTGAAGAGATAATATTATAGACAGTTCATGATAAAAGCCGTCTATGATAATTTTTCTTATTAATGGCAAACCCATCGACCCTCACAGATCTGTCTTAAATTGCAAATCTGTTCTCACAGGCTGCTACTTTGAGGATGTGGGGCTTTGAGGCCATTTGGTAAAAAGAGACTGCGGATTTGGCAAGAATGATTGTAGATCCATTTGTTCTTGACTATTTATAGTTAGTAATTTGTTTCTAATTATATTATATTTTAGATCTAACTTTTAGTAAAGTGAGAATTGAAAATGGTTTAGATCTAACTTGATGTAGAGATCAAGTAGATTATTTACATCTAGCATGGTTTAGGGTTTAGCCAATTCATAGTATATTTCTACTTAATTCAATTTAATTAATTATTCTTGCTACATATAGCTACTTTTGATCATATATAGTTAATATACTATTTAATTAATTCAATATTTAATACTAAATTGTTATATGCGTAATGTAGGACTGAAGCTGGATGTACACTAAGAACTGTGTGAGTGATGAGTACATTAATGGTGTATCTACTTTTACTAGAGCTGTCGAGGAGTATATGTCGAATAAAAGGGTGGAATATATGTACTGTCAATGCATTGATTATGAGAAACTGAAGATATTTAAGAACCAAGGGCAGATCGAAGTGCACTTAATTCGAATGGGTTTCAAAAATATGCCATCGCCAATTTAGTATTCAATATTTAATTGGACCAGTTATGGTGAAGAGCAAATTACACAGCAAAGTAATAATAATGACATCGCCAATGAAGTCAATGGATTTTCAATGGATTTTGCTTTCCATCAAATTTCTCAAGATTTGTTGGTCAGAACCTTTTCACCACTGCACCGCTTGAAGGTTTGCCAAGAAATCCCAACAACATGTGATTTGGTCATGGCGTCTTGTTTGGAAGGCATCGGAATGTAATCTGTTGGAAACCTATTTCTTTGATAGTCATAGTGGAGAGCTAGTGCCTCTATTTGGTCATGGACACTCAAATGGTGTCTCCAACTAGATACATGGTTTAGATGATGGCGTATATCGTCTAGACTGTATCCTTTATTTCGTCTTTCATGATGAGGGGGAGGAGTTGCTTCATTTTCAAAGAGCCTTCTTCCCTTATGGCTTCCTTGTCAAAACCTTTGAGCGGGTCTTGTTTCTACTGATGGATTATTATCAGCTCGACCACATTGGCTTCTGCCATGCGAGGAATGCACGAATGAGGTGAACATTTGGCTCTGAGATTGCCTTTGCTCTCGATACATCTTTGTGTGTCACATGGCCGGTGGGAGGATTTTTTATACCTGATCTGCAACTTGAGCATATCCTGAGGTTTCTGCTACAGTAGAGTCCAGGTTGTTCAGAATATCATGTATACATTGCAGGTTTTGAATAGTTACCGAAGATTTTGGAGCGTTCCTATCAACATAAGGGGTATGATGATTGGAGTTTCACCCCATGTTCCCTACTCTCTCCATGTGAGTTAGCAAGCCTAGATGAATAGAAATAGGTGGATTAGATGGTTGATGTCCACTAGTTCCATTGTTTTTTTACTCCCTAGGGTAACACAGGAGCGTTCATACCAATCTGACCAGTGGATTGTGGGGGAGTCTCTCATGAAGAACATGCACAACATCACAGCGGTATCTCCAATTGTGTTAACTTTGTGCTTCCATCATAAATCTCCCGATGAACTCTCATTGAAACTAAGGAAGAGCCTTCCATCGCTTTGGCAAGTAGTTTTCATGATAGAGAACGATTGGAGACCATCGTTTCTGGAGGGCTGTGTCGTGGACTCAATCTGATCTAGTGAATTGCCAATCGAATGATGAGTGTTATTATCTCGGTCCAGCTTTCTACCTAGGGTAACATCATCGACAACGTGACTATGTGTCGACTAGCTCTCGCAATACATAGGAATTGTTGGCAAATAAGGGTCTCCCATGACTTGAAAGTACTCTGACCCTTGGATCACGGTGTCGTGTTCTTGTTTCCATGTTTGCCAGTCAAAAGTAACGGGCTTGCATTGGTACTTGGGAATTCCGACAAGGCCAGAATGTCTAATTCCCCTGGTAACACTGATGATGGGGGCGATGTTACTTCTTCCATTCAGTCGACTTCGCTGGTCTCAAAGACTGGCGAGCCTGGGATGGAGGATGATGAGGAGGAGGCATCATCTTCTATGGCGTAGATGCATGCGTCCATATCGAGGTCAGCGTAGTCTACCAAATCGAACTAGTTCTTCTCATCCCAGGTTTCTACCATGATTGCATGGGCGATGTGACAGAAATAGGGGAGGATGATGCTTGCTTATGAGAAACTTCGAGAACTCAGTGCCCGCTTTCCCACAAATAGTGCTAGCTATCAACGGTCAAGTCGCTGACCTTATGAAATGTGAGAAAAAAAGGTTAGATTCCTTGGAAGGATTTAGGAGGGGAATAGGGATGATCTTTATTGTTGTGAATTGGTTACAAGGTGCTCTCAATCAAAGATTATAATAAGGGTGTTACTAGCCCTAGCCTTTGTAGTGTCCTATCCTGTCGGAGCTCTTGATTAATCTTACGAGATTGGGCCTCTGATGTTGCTCTATTGTGTTGTATTTTCTTCTCTTATCTTTTGTCCTCTCTTGTCAACCCTTAAATAACACTAAAGGAGCATCAGTTATCCATATGGGCAGGTGTCTTGTTGAATCATCCCGTCCAGTCGATGGAGGCGGTGGTGACTCTAGAGATGGGGAAGAAATATGATTAACGAGAGGTGAAGGAGGAGGTGGCGGCGGCGGCCATTGTGGGAGGTGGAAGCGATAGGAGGAGGGGCTTGCCTGCACCTGTGGCAACGCAAGTAAGGCAATGAGGAGGCAGCGCGGGGGTGAGGGTGGTGGTGGCAGTTTGCATGATAGAGGTCGCCTTGGGTTGAATGCCAACTAATAGCCGTGTTCTTTTCGATTTATAGCTTATAACTTCTCTCAAATAAAAATGGATGATTTCTTCACGTTGTTTTGAAGCGACTTATCGAACAATTTTTTTGAAACGATTTATCGATATTTGATTTATTTATATAAACACTCACGTTAAAAATAAAAATTATAAATCATAGTTATAAGATATAAGTCACAGCTGAAAAAAAAAAGCCACTCGATATATAGAACGGCGGGTTGATGTGGACCGTTGGCTGGGTGCACAAGCGTTCGCGGCGTAGGCCGAAAAGAAAAAAGATGGAAAACTAGCTAGCCTAGCCTAGCGGATAATCTGGACTTGGCTTGCGATTTTATGGGCTTCTCTCCATGAATCCTACGCAACCAGGCCCAAAATAATTATTAGCCTGGTAGTGGCATGATCATGTCACAGCCGTGCCGGCCGGGTTACTTACATTACATGCCAAACTTGTTGTCGATCTGAGGGTATTTTCTTTCATATTTTAAAAGTTATTCTATGATATCTGACTTTTAAATATAGCATCTTTTTAAGATAAAATTTTACAAGTTGATTATAATACATACTATAGCGACTTCATTTATATTGATCAAAACCACACGTAAATTTCTATTATTTCGTATATTTTTATAAATAGTACAAAAATCATAAACCATAATATAAGCCATAAGGTTAAGAAACACGTGATGAGCACTACCTTGTCCCAGTTTTCACTTTCACTTTCGATCAATCGCCACTAGCCAAGTTAACTCAGTATTCACCCCTTCTCTTGCAAGCTGGCAGGAGTACTCAAGACACGCTACCTGCTCCGGCCGTATGCATTGCAAGTTCCTGGAACACGCACACACTCCTCCCCACCCCGAACATTTAGTAGCTCTCCTCTTTCTCCCTCCCCTTCTCTAGTACATATCGAGATGGATCTTTACTTGGTGTTTCATAGCGTGCTGATGCATGTCAGTACTGCGCTGGTCATCTTGATATACATCCCTCTCTCTATACCTGTGAAGCTCTTCATACGTGTGTTTGTGAGGCCGTTTAGGAAGGAGGACCTGAGAGGGAAGGTCGTGCTCATCACCGGCGCCTCCTCCGGCATCGGCGAGGTACGTACGCTCGCCAGTATCGCCATCCCATGTATGCATACACGTATGACCTGTGGGACATAGACATATATATACTTGGTTAATAATTACGTAGCTATGGATTTTTCTTCCAGATGATTATGGTTTGTACATCCTTACATCTCTATATTCCTATGCATTTATATATATATGAGACGAGCATATTACTTTTTTATCCGTTGAGGACCTGTTTTGGAAAGAGGGATTTGGATCGAAATCCTTAATGTGAACTAAACCCTTTTTCTTTCTTTAGAACACACAAAAGGCGTGCTTGTTTTTGTATTAAAGCAATGAGAAGAAAATACAGCCACTCCATATACCCTAATTTGAACTAACCCTAAAAATTCCAATGTAGTCTGGGGACTACCCAATATCTGCCAGTTTGTCTAATACAATATCCCAATTAGGCAAAATTACCGATTCTACTTTTCCATGCTCATGTATACATGTACAAGATAAAGGGTATGTTCTTTTCAGTTTCTCAAAACGGCTTTTGGCTTTTGCTATAGTACCTAACTTTCAAACGGAGTATTTTTTTTAAGATAGAGTCTACAAGTTAATTATAGTACACGTTAAAAGCCCAACATCTGTACCATCCAAAATCGCAAGCGAGTATCTCTCTCTGTAATGTCTGTCACAAATAGCTAAAATTTAAAAATTTCAACCAAAATCCATAAACCGCAGCCAAAAAGAACAGACCTAAACTCATACATGGGTTCAGCCGGACTTCAGCTTTAGCTTATTACTTTCTCAATGGTACCATTATGTTCTAATGGTACTGAGCCAATTAGGTTTCTCAACCATACATTAGATTGAAAAGGGGAACGCTTAAAATCATAGGTAACACTGCAGTGGTAAATTAGGGATTAAAACCAATATATAGTAACTTCTGGTATGCTAGTAAGTTAATCATCGTAGCCATGGCCGGCAGCAACATGGACCTCCTCCTAGATAGTTACGTTGGTGCTTGTCCCAACCAATTGGAGTTAATAACGCACTGTTTGGTAAAGGAATCAAATTGAGGGCATAATAATCAGTGTTTGGTAAAGGAAAAATTAAGGGCATGGCCGGCAGCAGCAACAACGGACCTCCTCCTAGGTAGTTACGTTGGTGCTTGTCCCAACCAATTGGAGTGGCCTCACTCCAACTGATTTATAACTTAAGTTTTTGCTATAACTTTTGATTTATGACTAAAATTACACTATAGTGGCTGTTAGTTTTTTCTAAAAAAGAAAAATAAAAAAGCTATATTATCATAGACAATGCAAAAAAAAATAAGGAGAAAAAAGAAAAATAAAAAAACTCTCAAAATCTAAAATAAGCTAAAATTATAAGTTGACGTGTTTCAAGTAACTTCTGATTTAAATAAGCTAAAAGCCTAAATAAGATAGAGGTTGAAACTATTTACAGCAGGACCAAATGCAGTATTGGGTAAAGGAATAAAATTAAGGACAACTGCTGAAGGTGAAGCTTTTGTTTGGCAGCTAGTCTAGCCTCTGGTATGGCCTCGTTTGTTTCGGTTTCTGCTTCTAGATTCTGTTTTTTTTATTATTCAGTATTTCGTCTTTTCTGAATATTTTTAGATATTTTAGATTTTTTTGTATTTTCTTTTTTTTCGTGTTCCTTTGTATTATCCCTAATGGATTAACATATTTTTTCTATTTTTACATTTTTTAAAATTAATTATGCACAAAAAGACAAATCAGTTAAAGTAAAAAAAGTCAGTTACAGTAAAATTTTAGCCAAAAATCAGAAACCATCGCTAAAGTGAGCACCCCTAAACTCCAAATCCTACAGTAATCAAGAAAAATTTCCGCGTTGCAAACAAGACGGTGTGCAAGTCAGTGGCCGCATGAGTTTAGTAGGCTGGCGAGCGAGCGGGCGTCGGCGTGGCATAGCGAGAGCCAGCAATTGCTGAGGACGTGATCTAGATTTTCCCCTCTATTCTAGTCGTAGCAGTTTAGTATTAAACTAACGTAAGTACAAGCCTGGATCACGAGCTCTTAGATTAAACGCTACAACAAGCTGGCACCAACAGTGATTTGATTCTTTCTGCATGGAACCTCTGCCCCTGACAGCAAATGTCTCCATAATTCAATGGAAGGCACATGCGGTGTGCAAAGTGCAATGGCCAGCAACCCTTTGCTCGTTTGTGCATGTCAACGCATGATCTGACGGTGGCGCGAGTACCGTTGCAACCCTAACGCCTTGTTTGGATGGACCAGGAAACAAGGCCTAGGTGCGAAAGAACAATACGCATGATTTGTAATCTGTACACGTAGATCACGTAACCGACGGTTGAGATTAAAGGACAAACTAGATAGCTAAGTGTTGGAAGTTCGAAGTTAAAACATTAGAGCTAGCCAACGAGGCGAGGATGGGCGTGCTCCACCAAAATGGCGATATCGCTGCTTCCAAGATACGCAAGATCGATATTCTCACTGTTGTGCGCTTGTGCCATACATAGTATATTCGCACCTTGGATATATCTGTATCTGAATTAACTTGCCCGTTTGTCTCACCTTGATTAAGGGGGTGATCGGAATAGCGATGGTTTTTACTGAAAAAACATTGTAGCTGAGTTGTTTATTGAGTATAATTATATGTAAAAAATATAAAAATATATCGAAAACAAAAAACGGAAAAAAATATAAATAATTAAAAAAAGGGAAAAAATCGAGAAAAAAAATTAGTGTAGCTACAGTACCTGCTATAGTAAAAAATTTCGCCCACCGCCAGCGACGGAAAGCCGTCCTGAGCGCCCCTTAGCACCATAAATTCCGATTTCACCTGTGGGATGCTTGCAGATTCGCGATCTCTAATTAAACAGTTCAGTTTTCAACGCGCCATATGCGTGCCGCGCGCGGAAGATGTGATCTTACACGCACATGTACACACTAATTTGCCAACTCGGCCAACGATTGCACAGGAACTTGCCTACCAGTACGCGAAGAAAGGGGCATGCCTCGCGCTGGTGGCGCGTAGGAAGCAGGCGCTCGAGGGCGTCGCCGCGACCGCTCGAGAACGCGGCGCGCCGGACGTCCTCGTCCTCCCTGCCGACGTCTCCGACGCCGGCCAGTCCAGGCGCGCCGTCGAGGAAACCGTCGCGCACTTCGGCAAATGTGCAGTAGTCATTGATCATTCTCTCCCTCCCGTTTCCTGTACATTGGACGTAGCACCTGCTAACGATGGCGTTGTCTTGATCGTGCATATATTCTATTCTCTATGTCCTGCATGCAGTGAATCATCTGGTCGCCAATGCCGGGATCTGGTCCACCTGCTGCTTCGATGAAGTCGCCAACATAACTGCGTTCACCAAAATGATGGTACAATTAAGCAGCTAACAAATTGAGCTCCTTTTTTCAGAAAAAAAAAGGTTGCAATAGTTGAAGCAGTAAAATTAGGTGACCGTTTGAACATTTCAGGATGTGAATTTCTGGGGCTCTGTGTATCCAACCTACTATGCCCTGCCACACCTCAAGGCCAGCAAAGGAAAACTCATCGTGTGCTCCTCCGCAGCAGGAACGGTGGCTACATCAAGGATGAGCTTCTACAATGTAAGCAAGGAGGAGACACAACAATCTACGTACCAGTACCGCAGATCATTTTATTCGAGGCTTTCTTTATCTTTACGACAGGCAACCAAAGCAGCACAGCTCAGGTTCTACGAAACACTGAGAGCCGAGTTTGGCTCCGAGGTAGGAGTCACCATACTCACTCCCGGGTACGTCGAGTCCGAGATAACCATGGGCAAAGGGATCCAGAAAGGCGGCGAGATCGCCGTCAACCAGGAGGCCAGAGATGTAAGTCGCAAGCTGCAACCAAACCAGATTCAGTTTCCTGCATGCAGATCTGCTCACTTAGATAAGTTCGAGCGAAAACTGCATGCTGAACAGAGCAAAAAATGTTCGAATTGCAGGTGCAGATTGGGGTGTTTCCGGTGGGCCGTGTGGAGACGCTCTGCGAGATAGCCCTGGACAGCATCCGGAAGGGCGATTGGTACGTGACATGGCCGTCGTTGTACCGGCCGCTGCAGCTGATTGCTTGCCTTGCCCCTGAGGTCCTGAACTGGGCATCCTACACGCTGTACAACACAAGCAGGGGGAGCCGGCCGCTCGGCCAGAGGATACTGGAGGCCACCGGAGCCAGACGGCTGTACCCGTCGGCTCTCCGGCATCCGGGCATCAAGACGGAGAAAAGCGACGGTGAAGATGCAGCGTGTAATGTGTAACACTTGCAAATATAAGTGGAGAATAATCAGGGCGAAATAGTGTTAATGGATGGGATTACAAAAAAGATACTTATTAATTTAGCATGAAAAGTTCGTTGAAAAAAGCATGAAAAGGATGTAGGGAGGGTGGGTCCATGGAATAACATTCGTAACATGTCTGCTATTGCTCATGTGGACCATGGTATGTGCCAAAACAGTGACATCTAAGACCACTCTTAACATCATCTGTTGTTTTCCAACATTGTCTATATACAATTGTTCTGTAATGATGGATTTTGGTCTCTGCAAATCTGATTGTGGAACATGGAGTTGATAAGCTTTTATATGGTCCTTTCTTCACCTCTGTTTCTTTGCCGTCATCTGATTGATTGTTATGTTTATATCGGGATGCGTTGCACACCAGATATACATACATATTTGCATACTCTTTACAGTTGAGGATACAGTCGTTCGAACATGCATACATTCTTTATACTTCCATTCTCAATGGACAAATAATCTTTTTGATTTTATGCGTGATTTTAAGTAACTCATTTCCCTTCGAAAGTATATCCGCTAAAAGACCTAGCAGCGCCATGAAACTCTTGTCGGACCAACCATTGCTTACTTTTAATTTCAACAGTTCAAGCACGGCTGACAACTTCGTGTACTTTGACTTGCAGCACATGAATAAAGGTTTCTCCGAGTTCTACATTAAGCCTCAGAATTTAACATACTCTCTCTCATTATAGTTCTCTTCTACATCGTGAAGCATCTGATCCAGATTGTTATCGTGCAGCCTATCTGAATCCGAACCATAATCGACATCATCCGGCGATATATCATTGACTTCACCGACAATGTCATCCGACGGCATATTCTTAACTTCACCATGACTGATCCAACACGTATACTCCCTTTTGAAACCCCTCTGAATCAAATACACTTCAATATGCTCTCGGTTCTTAAACATCTTTAAATTTTTGTAGTCAATGCATGGACAGTACATATATTACACCCCCTTATTCAACATATCCTCCTTGATAGCTCTTGTAAAAGCAAACATGCCATTAATATACTCTTCACTCACACGATTCACAGTATACATCCAGTTTTGATCCTATGTTATGCATATATATAACAATTTAGTATTAAAAATTAAATTAATTAATTAGTATACTACATGCATTGAGGTTTTGCTAGCTTAATATTAACACGACAGCCATTTTCCCAGCGGGGAACCAATTATAACCAACAATTTTGACAAATTTGGCCTCACACATAAAGAGAACTGATCATGTATGGCTAAGTAGATGCAAACCATCTTCAATAACAGTCACCGAAAGTTAGATCTAAATTTTAATGTAACGAAAAATAAATTTCATTACTAACCATATCTAGGGCAACCAAGAATCTTATGAATCTTCAATCTCTCCTGCCAAATAGCTAGCCTCCTTCCACCAAATTAAATGGCCTGAAAGCCTTGCCTCCAGGTGCAGTACTGGCCTAGATCTGGAATTCAAGACAGAGGCCATGATTCTGAGGGGCGCAATTAATATAGGCATATTATCACAGACGGATTTTAATAAAAATCATCTGTGATGAACTGATTATCACAGACGGTTCAAACTAAAAACCGTCTGTGATATTTGTAGTATCACAGACGGTTTATGGCAAAAACCATCTGTGATACTTCATATATGATTTTTACCATGAACCGTCTATAATATTAAGTCTTCACAGACGGTTTTTACCAATGGTAATAATACAGACAGTCTCTAAATTAAAACCGTCTGTGATAGTATACATCACAGACGGTTTTGTTGTGTCTAGTAATAGTAGTGTTTCTTTGTTCCTATGAACAGTATGGTCATCCTAGGATTAACAATTTACTCCATTTGTTGCCTAAAGTTAATGGCTATAATTATTACGATATGTAAGCTTTAAAATTTGCATTGCTGTACTTAAGAACTAGACATTGAAGCTCCTATGCATGCATTACTTGTAATTTTGTCCCAATAGATTATGCATGTTCATCATCAAGCCTGCCAAATCTCTTATTTGTCCTTGTTTTTTTTCCTATCTGGCCATTATTCTTTGGATTTTTTCATGATGTTATGTTATTTGTTTTGTCTACGTTTTCTACAATTCTGGTGCAGATTATTCAGTTAAATATTAGAATTATTTAGTTAAATATTAGAAGTATGCACTGCTCTTACATTTCATTTACTGTGCCGGCAAGTCTACGCTTACAAATTCCCTCATGTTAGCTGCTGGGATTATTGCCCAGGAAGTTGCTGGCGATGTTCGCATGACTGATACCCGTGCAGATGAAGCAGAACGTGGTATTACAATCAAATCCACTGGTATCTCTCTTTTCTATGAGATGAGTGATGAATCACTCAAGACATACAAGGGTGAGAGAGATGGGAATGAGTACCTCAACAACCTTATTGATTCACCTGGGCACGTTGATTTTTCTTCAGAAGTCATGGCTGCTCTTCGTATCACTGATGGTGCTTTGTTGGTGGTTGACTGCATTGAGGGTGTCTGTGTGCAAACTGAAACTGTTCTGCGCCAAGCCCTTGGCGAGAGGATAAGGCCTGTCCTTACTGTGAACAAGATGGACAAAGGCTTTCTTGAGCTTCAAGTTGAAGGTGATGAAGCATATCTGTAGGACCCCAGATGGCAACAGAGAGGAGTGAATGTTGCTTTTAAAATTTTTCCCCTAGTATTCAATAATGCTTCACTCCATAGCTATAAAGCTAAGAAGATTAGGATGAGAAATTATTTCCAAACAATCGTGACAAGTTTTTGATATTTCGGACAAAATTCAGGAAAATCAGAACTACCTTTATTTACACAGTGGTACTACCTATGTGCGGCAGTTCCGATTTTTACACTGCGGTACTACCTTTTCCCGAATGAACAGTAATTTCAGCACGGTTTCAAAAACAAGAATTGATGCAACTTTTGATCCGTAGATCCAAATGATATAAAATTTTGTAGAGATCTACTCTAGAATATGAGGAATCTATTCCAACAAACAATCATGAGAAACAAGATGAAAAGTTGAGACTTTTTTTAAGTTTATTGGAAGGTTGCACCAAACTTAGCCAAAACCCCAATTGGACAATCCAACTTGCTCGTGAGTATATGATGGCTAAGATGGTTTTGATCTAAACCGCTCTCCAAATGCCATGCATGCGCCGTGGTTTTAATCTAAGGTGGATTATGGTATTTTAGTCAATCTTACCAAAATGCTCTTTCTTGACTGGGTCTTCATCTTTTATTGCAAGCAATCGTCATATTTGCCACGTGTAGATTCACCATTGGATTGCCACAAGCCGATAAGTCTCTTCCACTTTGGTTTCACCAGACCATGCCTCACTTGGACCGACCAAACAATATGGTGCAAACCTGCCGTTCGAACTCGCCTTCAACATTTTCTGTCTTTCTTGTGCCATGCTTGAGCTCACCATCTCTCCCAGCATCCTTGACTGTTCTGGGCCTCAGCTCCTCTCTGAGTGTAGCCCCGATCCTCGTCGTCAACCATGGTGACTCCAAGCGTCCCTGCACATCCAAAGACAAAGAAATCGTTTCTAGACACAAGTTCTTCACAACTTCACCCACTTCAGTCAAAACATGCTTTATACAATCTTAATGCAAAGACCCAAGTCCCCCTAACTCAATCAATAACTCAAAACACAAAAACATGTTTTTCTGCCAAAATCGGATGTACCGCTAGATACACACTAGTACTACCGCTCTCCAAAACGGTACTACCGCACCTTGAAATCCGAGCAAACATTCTTTGGAAAAAACATTCCGCATTTCTTAACCGGAACTACCGATATGCGGTATTACGCGCCATAATACCAAGACTACTGCTCATGGTACTACGCAAAAATACCTGCGGTAGTTTCGATTTTTCTGGTACTTCCAGAAAATGACCCAAATCAAATGCAATCTTTACAAAACAATTTAACCACTCTAAAAACGTTGCAATGGTTCATCACAACATTAACTCGGACCTTTTCACATGGTCCTTCAGTCTCCCCTTTGATGAACCCATTGACAATACTCAAAAATATAAATTGGATATGGTTTTTAGACAAAGAAAAGAATTTTGCAAACAGAGATCCAAATGTCAAAAGAAGAATAAGATAAACTGAAAATGACCATTTGAGACAGAAATAGATAGAAGCTACTGAAAATGACATTTTTTCATAATAAGCTTCAAATCCATCATATAAGTCGAGAAAACTCACTCTAGGTCCACTTCTATTTGACCTTGGTCATGGTGAGAGAGGATCAAGAATTTCAACTTTTCAAAATTGGTAAAATTTGCTCAAAACTCGAAGTCATGCTCTCAAAAGATGTATTTGACCCATCTTTTTTCCCCTGTAACAATGGAATCATCAAGATGCATAAAGAAAGATAGAGTATGAATGAATAGAAGTGGCTACATTTTGTTCCATTTAAGCATTAGGAACCATGAAAATTATTCAAAGTGACTCGACAAGTATTACACCAAGTCATATTATGTGAATGAGCTATCTAGATCATGACAAATTATATATAGCAATGCTAAAGCCAAATGAGTATTAATCTGAATTTAAATGTGTGTTAATATGTCAAGTTGTTCAAGATCGTAGTTTAGCTAAAGGTATCTAAAAATGAGTAGCCATATCAATATTCTAAATGGGACTGAGAAGCTATAATTGAGTCAATTTAGAGTGCTATAAGTTCAATATTGAATTATTTTGTTCAAACACTCGATATCATTTTGTTGAGCAGCTTCAGCACATTTAGTATTTTCTGAAATTCCAAACTGTACGAGGGGCCCCTAGATGATATCTATGCAAGTGCCATTAGAAACTGTGATACGGAAGGTCCTCTTCTGCTGTACGTTTCTAAGATGATTCCAACATCCGACAGGGGCAGATTTTTTTGCCTTTGGTCGTGTCTTCTCAGGGAGGGTTGCAACCGGCATGAAGGTCCGTATCATGGGTCCCAATTATGTCCCTGGCCAGAAGAAGGATCTGTATGTGAAGAGTGTCTAGCGTACTGTTATCTGGATGGGAAAGAAGCAAGAGTCTGTTGAGGATGTTCCTTGTGGTAACACTGTTGCTATGGTTGGTTTGGACCACTTCATCACAGAGAATGCGACCTTGACAAACGAGATGGAGGTTGATGCCTGCCCAATCAGAGCAATGAAGTTCTCTGTGTCTCCTGTTGTGCGTGTTTCCGTTCAGTGCAAGGTTGCCTCTGATCTTCCCAAGCTCGTCGAAGGTTTGAAGCGTCTGGCAAATTCTGATCCTATGGTTCTCTGTACCATGGAAGAGTCTGGTGAGCATATTATTGCTGGAGCTGGAGAGCTTCACCTTGAAATTTGCTTGAAGGATCTGCAGGAAGACTTCATGGGTGGTGCTGAAATTATCGTTTCCCCTCCTGTTGTCTCCTTCCGTGAGACTGTTCTTGAGAAGTCCTGCCGTACGGTTATGAGCAAGTCCCCGAACAAGCACAACCGTCTTTACATTTGCTTTGAGGTCTGTGATGTTGTTCTCCACGCTGATGCTGTTCACAGGGGTGGTGGTCAGGTTATCCCGACGGCCAGGAGGGTCATTTATGCTTCTCAGCTCACAGCTAAGCCAAGGCTGCTGGAGCCTGTCTACCTGGTGGAGATCCAGGCCCCCGAGAATGCACTTGGTGGTGTTTATGGTGTTCTGAATCAGAAGAGAGGGCATGTGTTTGAGGAGACGCAGAGGCCTGGTACCCCACTGTACAACATCGAGGCTTACCTCCCTGTTATTGAGTCCTTCGGGTTCTCGAGCACACTTAGGGCTGCAACCTCTGGCCAGGCCTTCCCTCAGTGTGTCTTTGACCACTGGGACATGATGTCTTCTGATCCTTTGGACCCCAGCACGCAGGCTGCTAACCTTGTTTTGGAGATCCGCAAGAGGAAGAACAGATGACCCCCCTCTCTGAGTTCGAGGACAAGCTCTAAATTTTTTGTCTAGTTGTTCTGTTATCCCTTGCATGGTCTACTTCGTCTGCTGTTAGAGGACTGGTTTTTTTTTATTCATATTTCATTTGAGTTGTCGAATGCTTCTTTCACATCAACGATCACATGGTAGTGTGCTGGGTAGACTATATTCTGCTGTCTGTTAGTATGTAACAGGAATGACACTTCGATGATATCTGTGGTTAAGTAGTAGTTTTTGCAGGATGCCTGTTCCATTTCTTGTGTTTGATCTTGAGAGTTGAACCCTTTTATTACTGTTTCGTGGTTCGTGCTTTTGCCTTTCCCTGTAATACTGTGACTTCTTGGTAGTGTCCGATCTCTGCTTATTTCATCAGATGTGCAGTTTTGTTCACCATATATCCCATGCCTAGTATATCTGGTTTATTGATAGCTTTCTTGTATATCTTGGTTTATTGGTAGCTTGAGATCAGATCTTTTACGTGCTTCTTTCTCAGCATTCTTCTGCCTATCTTGATCGGTCATGTAGTCGTGTGCAGTCTGAACTTTTAATGCCAGATATGTTTGCCATCTCATATATGTGAGCAACTATGGTGGTGGTTACTTGATGCGTGATGCTGGGTTGGTGTATGTACATCCCGCGCGACGCGTTAAGCATCCATTGCAGCTATTGTAATGCTTTGTTTTTTATATATATATGTGTGTACGCAGGAATTGAAAAAAAAAACAGAGGTGACGTGACGTTCAAGAGCCTCCAACTTGAAAAATAGTCACACATTGATTTACTATTAGCAGGAAGAAGCTGAAAGTAGCTTAACGTCCTCCTCATTTCAGCTATTTTTGGGTTTTAACTTTTAGCTTCTGTTTTTTTTCACTATTTAGTATTTCGTTTTTTTCTAAATGTTTTTAGATATTTTAGACTTTTTGTATTTTCTTTTTTTCCTATATTCCTTTGTATTGTCCCTAATGGGTTAACATATTTTTTTTCTATTTTTACATTTTTTTAAAATTAATTATGTCTAAAAAGTCAAATCAACTACAGTAAAAAAAAGCCAACTACAGTGAAATTTCAGCCAAAAGTCAGAAGCCATTGCTAAAACGAGCACCCCCTAATGACCCGCCCTACACGAAAACCCGCAAGGAATGGGTGAGAAAGAAGGCCCAATAGATAATTACAAAATTTCCAATACTCGTCACTTGTCAATTGTCATACACATCAAATCAAGATATAACCATCCATAACAACAAAGGGAAAATTTCTTAACAACAAACAATTACTGACCATGAACACTGCCTGACTAGGAACACACAACAATTAACATCACCTATTCATCATTCAGAAAAAGAGAGAAAAGTGGAAAAATATTATCAATCCTCATCTACACCTAGCCGGTTGCCGCCAGGTCGTCGTTGCCCTCACCAAAGGGCTGCCCCTACTATCGGGCCCCCCAGCCTCCCATCCTCCAGATAGGGGGAGTAGATCTATCGGGCCACTTATGGGGTCGCCGGCAGGGAGGAAGGAGCGTAGGAGGTTGAGGATGACGGAGCAGGTAGGTGGTGTGGGTGGCCTGGGGAGCTTGGGGTTGTGGAGAAGTTGGGGGAGGGGAGGACTCAGGAGGGGAGGAAATGAGGGTGGGGAAGGAAACACCCAAAACGCGCCGACAGTGATGGGTGGGCTCTAACGATGGATGACAGTATACCTGTCCAAATGGGCTGGGTCTTGATGGGCGCGACCATGCTCAACATCAGAGACTGCCCGTAACTAAGACGAGCACGCATCGCTAAGCGGGCCGTGCTCGGCCGATGGTGCGCACAATGGGCGGCACGACACGCCCGCTTAGCACCGGTTGTGCCGCCCGGCCGTACGACGCATACCGCCTAACGACTTAAACGGGCGCTGCCCGTTATGCGTTTAAATCCCATGTAATTTAATAAGTTAATAAATCTTATTATGTCATTGCAAATATTTATTTTTATGATTAACAATTTCTATAATTTTCTATATTTTTGGAATTTTTTCTGAATTTTCTACAAATTTTCTTATTTTTTTCTCTTTTTCGGCTAGCTGGGTTCAAATTGCTTAGCCTTAACTGCGTTCTGGCCGGTACGGTACGGCACGGCATCGGGCCGTGCCTGGGCTTGCACCGCGGCCCGCGGGTCAGCACGGCATGGCCTATTTATTACACGGGCCTTAACGGACTGTGTCAAACCCGGGCCTGTGTTGGCCCGGCACGGCCCAGTGGACAGGTATAGACGACAGGAGGAGGCAGCTAGGGAGTCTGAAGTTCAGACGATAGGGGCGAGTGGGCGACAGGAGTAAGCTAGGGTAAAATATGGGTGCGTGAGACCCGTTAGATAAGTGGGTCTCCTGCTTTAAAACGCTATATTTTGGTGGGCTTTCACGGATGAACAAGTGGGCTGATTTCGCAGGGAGGTCTGGAATCTTAGAGTAACTTGCTCCACGGCTGCAAGGCTGGCTACGTCAAGATTGAGCTTCTGTAATGTAAGTATCTTCTGAATTTCAGCTGAAAATGCGGGTGCAGTATGAGCCAGCTGTCCTGTTTTGCTGCCCGTTTGCGGTTAATGTGCTGTAATTAGTTATAGGAATCTTTACTATTTATAGAAAGATTTTGCTGTTACTGTTTCAGCGGATGTGCAGCTCCAATAGATGTGCTTCCAAAAGACTGTTATATCAAAAATAAATAATAAATAATAAAGTCCTACAAATATTAAAGCATGAATGTAGAGTGGACGGTGACTACCTATCTTTTCTTTAAGATTTACGCAACTTGTATTGATGGGTATTGGGTGATGTATAGAAGCACGGCTCATAGATAAGTACTATTGCAAACCCACCGCAAACAGAGCCTTGACAAAAGGGGAAACCAAAGGCCTTATTCGCACACACTGGATTTCAGACGTTGTTATCTCTTTGCTGGTCACGAATCAAAACGGAGCCAAAACCAAATTTCGCCAGAACAATGCTCGATCGACGGGGAGACGTACACGTCGACTTGTTGGGGACCAACTGACGGTTGCGTTGTGCGGAAACCCCGCTCTCCGCACGGTGGTCCCGGTGACACATTTGCACGGCGGAACACCGTCGTGCCGTGCAAAGGAATGCATCATCGCTGGACGTACTGGATTTTTCCTTTCCTCCTAGCGCCACGACACATGTCATCGTTGGATGGATGGTGTGTGTGTGTGTGCACCTGGTTGCTGGCTTGCTGCAGCCTGCAGAGAAGCCTGGCGTCTCCGGCTGCAGCCACACACACACACACTGCAGGCTAGACGAGCTGATGATTGGGTGCCCGTGACATCGTCATAATTGCCAGCCCTTGGCACCAATTGAAACGGGTCAAACTCAACGTAACCCAGAACCAATCAACCATGGATGATTAGGCCGGTACCGTCCGGGTTGTGACTTGTGAATAAGCCTCTGGTTTCCACACGGCCGCTTGTATCCCAATCGATCGAGAGGATGGAATGGATAGTTGTTCATGCCTAGCCGGTACCTATGCATTTCGACTATATATAGACGCGCAGTGCATGATCGATGTAGGAGAGCAGCGCGCGCACGCACAGGGGAGAGAGAGAGAGAGAGAGAGAGAGAGAGAGAGAGAGAGAGAGAGAGTGAGTGATGGATTTATTGGATCTCTATCTCGCGGTTTATGGCTTGGTCACGTATGCCATTGCTGCAATTGTCGTGTTGGTGTACATCCCTCTCTCTATACCTGTGAAGCTCTTCATACGTGTGTTTGTGAGGCCGTTTAGGAAGGAGGACCTGAGAGGGAAGGTCGTGCTCATCACCGGCGCCTCCTCCGGCATCGGCGAGGTACGTCACCGACACGATCGAGACACGCACGCACGCACACGTATGGATCTTATTATGATCATTTATTCAACAAGCTAGCAAAACTGTAACAAGTCAACTCCACAGGAACTTGCCTACCAGTACGCGAAGGAAGGGGCATGCCTCGCGCTGGTGGCGCGGAGGACGCGGGCGCTGGAGGGCGTCGCCGCGGCCGCTCGAGAACGCGGCGCGCCGGACGTCTTCGTCCTCCCTGCCGACGTCTCCGACGCCGACGAGTCGAGGCGCGTCGTCGAGGAAACCGTCGCGCACTTCGGCAGACGTATGTCGTGAGCTGATCTGCTCTTCTACTGTCCTGTTCACAACATGTGAAGTTCGATCGAACTGATGCTGTTGTTGTTCTCTCCATGTACGCGCTGCAAGCAGTGAATCATCTCGTCGCCAATGCCGGGATTTGGTCCGTCTGCTTCGTTGATGAGATCACCGACATTGCCGCATTCACCGAGATCATGGTAAATCAACACGTTCGATTTCTAGATAAACGCGTGTGCAAATATTCAGACAGCAATCATTTGAACATTTCAGGATGTGAACTTCTGGGGTTCTGTGTATCCGACCTACTATGCCCTCCCACACCTCAAGGCCAGCAAAGGGAAGCTGATTGTGACCTGCTCCACGGCTGCAAGGCTGGTCACATCAAGGCTGAGCTTCTACAATGTAAGCAATTGCTAATTGGCAAAAAAAAAATTATAGCACGCACCATTAATCATATACTTTGCTTTCATTGTGCTCTAAGGCCTTAACTAACTATTTCTCTCTCTACGACAGGCAACGAAAGCAGCGCTGCTGAGGTTCTACGAGACCCTGAGAGCAGAGCTTGGCTCGGAGGTAGGCATCACCGTACTCTTACCAGGGTATGTCGACACCGAGCTGACCAAAGGTAAAGCGATCCAGAAAGATGGCCAGGTCGCAGTCAATGAAGAGGCCAGAGATGTACGTTGTTATCCCGTGCTCCAATTTCAGTTCCTAGTCACACAGAAACTCTCTCTCTCTCTCTCTCCCTTGCGAGGAGAAGCTTTTTTTTAAGCGAAGATAAAAATGGTTCCAACTGCAGGAGCAAATCGGAATATTTCCAGTGGGTCATGTCGAGAGGCTGTGTGAGATAGCTCTCGATAGCATCCGCAAAGGAGACTGGTACGTGACATGGCCGTCCTTGTACCGGCCACTGCAGCTCGTCGCGTCCCTTGCCCCCGAGATCATCAACTGGTTGTCCTACACCCTGTACAACACCGAGAACGGGAGCTCGCCACTTGGCAAGAGGCTGCTAGATGCCACTGGAGCGAAACGGCTGTTCCCGGCTTCTCTTCGGCACCCGACTTTCAAGACGGAGGAAATTAAAAGCAAAGATTAGTTAGTTCATTCGACAGAACAGTCGGATATCATCGTCGACGCACTGGAAGCTACGATGTTTTCGTCTTGTATGCACTAAATTCAGAAAGATTGTGAGAGCTGTATCTTTCGATTTGAAATAAGTTTTAATAATTCGGTAAAAACTAGCAAGATGATTTATGTATTTGCACATCTATCTAAACATGTGAAAACATTATTGTCACCTTAATCACAAAAAAAGAGAGAAAACATTGGCACATTAGGTTTACTAATTTGGTGCATTCTAATGGCAATACAAAGAACATCCAATTAAACATACATAGGTTGAGTCTTCGAAAGAAAAGAGTCTTGAAAAAAGATACATCGTGCACGTGGCCTTGGCATAAGAAACACGTTGATAAGAAAAAGGAATTTTGGACACATATGGCATATTTGATCTCCGAAATTCTAAAAATAGCCCCTAGAACATCAGAATTCCAGAAGTTGCACCCTCCCCGACCGCGGAACAACTCGAATGCGACGCGTGGCATGGTGGTGCACCCGAGGGCCGCACCACCGACTGTAGCATCAACGGGTGGTGCGGCCGGGGGGCGCACCACGCACTGTTCATCCGGTTTTTTTATTTTTCTCGTGAGCGATTTCCCGGCTATCCGCACCGCACGCTGCAAGATTCCACCGAGAGGAGGAGCTGCCCTGCTGCACTTTTGCACATGCTGCGCCGAAAGAAAACAGTGCAAACACTATTTGTTGCATCTTTACATCTCATCTTTCACTGCTTTGTGTCACTGTGCAAACATTATTGTCACCTTAATCACAAAAAAAGAGAGAAAACATTGGCACATTAGGTTTACTAATTTGGTGCATTCTAATGGCAATACAAAGAACATCCAATTAAACATACATAGGTTGAGTCTTCGAAAGAAAAGAGTCTTGAAAAAAGATACATCGTGCACGTGGCCTTGGCATAAGAAACACGTTGATAAGAAAAAGTCAAATTTCAACTTCGGCTATACCCCAAATCCAAATTTTAACCCATAACTTTAAAGTTGCCTAAAACACAACCCCTAACTATCAAAATCATATAAAACACAACCCGCAACCTATTCTAGGGCGGTTTTGCCCTTACGGGCGTCCATTTGATGTGGCGCTAACAAGAACCGTATTGGAATGGGTTGTTGGATTTGATTGTTAAGAGTTGTGTTTAACACAGTTTTGAAGTTAATTAATTGAAAAAAGGTCTCAGGCCACAACTAAAGGTAATAAAATATACTTTTTTCCCCAAAACAATGTCGCTGATTTTGGTGAGGTGACGCAATGAGAATCCACCGATCAAGGGACACAGCAACAACAAAAGACTGACACTTGTGCCGAGATGCAGATCAAACGCCATAGCAAAAATTGCCCAAAACATCTAGACCTTGATGGAAAACAAATACCAAAACCCAATTGCAAAACAGTATTCTTTTTTACGAGAGAATGCAAAATGGTATTCTAAATCATCTAAGCTATATATATCATTTGATGCTACAAAATTCGTGACATGTTTAGCTATGCAAATGTGCAGGTCACCTGTTGTAGGAATATTACCTCCAGGTGGATGAATCTGTCCGAGATGAGTTCGTCCCATCCCTAGAACCAAACACTAGGACGTGCCCCAAAACTGTGATGGTATCGTCCCATCCATCCTCATCAAACGCAGCCTTAATCCCCAGAACGGCATCGGTCATCGTGCATGCGGTATATCGGCTGGAGGAGATTGTGTCACTGCTGTCACATGAGCTATGCAACAACAAAGCCTTCGGCTCGGGACTGCCCTATTCCTTCCCTTTCCATTTAGAGCTTTTTCACCATCCTTGAGAGATACTAAAAGAGGTACTAGAAAGGACCAGAACTTTTCTATCCAAAAAATAGTACCTCCACGTGGAAAAGGAGATACCAAATCTAATCCATCCTTTGATTTAAGTAGGGGGACGGGTATTTCGTGTGTTAACTAATTTCAGATCTCTCACCCGGCCGGCCAAAATTCACCCCCCCTTCTCCCCCACTCTGTCCGTATTGACCGGCGGCGCTCCTCGTCATGGGGTGGTATGTGGTGGCCGCCTCTGAATCGCTCGGACCCGGTCGGCCCAAATCCACCTCCTTCTCCCCACTCCGTCTGTGTTGGCTGGCGGTGTTCCTCGTCATAGGCGGGTGTGTGGTGGCGGCTTGTGACTCGCTTGTGGAAGCAGGGCCTGGGGCGGTGGGATATCGGGCTCTCGGTGATTCTGGAGCGACCGCGCAGCCTCACGGTCGCCGCCGTGTGGATAGGAGTGTGCGACTTGTCGGTGATCTCGAGCGCCGGTGGGTCACGGCTAGGTGGTTGTAGGATCAAGAATAACTGATTAGAGGGAGAGTGAATAGGAGGTTTTAAAAATTCTTCCCTACTTAAACAAATAATAATAATTGATCGCTAGGCAAGTGTGCTAGAAGAACCAAACCTACTTAATTTTAGTAACTCTAAAGTTCCACAAGCAATTGATATAACAATAAAATCATAAGCACAAGTAAAGGTAGTCAATATATAAAATTGCTCAACAAAATGTAATTGCAAAAGGAAAGTATAGAAATAATCACAAAAAGGACACGCGATGTTTTCCCGTGGTAGAGCTCCTGTTCCTCCAGAATCGGAATCTAACGAGGGAGAAAACGACTAAAATAATAAAAACAAATCAAATAAAATTTAAATAAACTCCAAAAACCTTGAAACCAGAATCAAAAGATAGAGCCCGATTTTACATGAATTTAGAAAAAAGAATGGTGTCAATCGGAGTTAGGACGGAGGAGAACGGACTCTCAAAAAATTAAATCTAAAGAAAAGACTAAAAAATTGGAAATCGCACTGTGTTGTGGACCCGGCGCACAAAAAAACCAGTCTACGGTGGACCCGGTCCACGGAACAGTGCACACAGGGGGCGGTGCTAATGCGGCGGCCTAGGGCTGACGTGGCAGCATGTGATGCCGACACGTGGCAATGCTGACGTGGCACGGGGGCTCGATTTTGGCTGATGTGGCATGACACGTGGCCTAGGGCTGACGTGGTTAGGGTTGACGTGGCGGGGCTCGGGCGCGGCAGCGGCGGTGGGAATCGGTCGACTGTGGAAGCGACGCGTGGCTGCATCTAGGCCGTTGGTTCAGCTCCGAATGACTGGCTGGGATCAGGCGGTCAAGCCGTCTGATGGGCGACGTGTGGCGACAGGCGCACGAGGCGTCGTGGGCGTGGCTCGGGGACCGAGGGACGGAGCAGGCTCGGGCGCGGCTACGGCGACCAGCGTGCACGGCGGAGGGTTTAGCGGGCGACGGAGAGACTCGATGGCAGTAGAGGGGAGAGACGGGGACGACGGCGGCTCACCGGTGACGTCAGCGAGAGGCGCGGCGAAGGGGTCCGATGACAGTGAGACGACGGGTGCGGCCGGTGGCGAGGCACGGCGAAGACGGAGGCGACGGAAGCATGGGCGCACGGCAAGGAATGGCGGAGCGATGCGGACGAGGAGAAGAGGTGATGGCAGCAGCGGCTTTTAAGCACACAAAAAGAGGCATGACCGGCTTGGTTACGGCGTAGCGAAGAAGAGTCCCAATCGGGGACCCCGACACACAGGCGCAACACGTGTTGGGGAGGGTGATCAGACGGCTACAGTCGGGTGCAGGTGCGGGTGCGAGCGTGAGGGAGCGGCGACGTGCGCGCGGGCGGCTAGGGCTACGTGGGCGGCGCAGATTTGGGCCACGTGGCGCATTGGGCGGCCGGGGTGGACGTGGGGCGAGCGGAGTGAGGCGGGGGCGTGGGCCAGGCCGAAGGTGACACGGGGGAGGGGGTGATGCAGGTGGGTCGAGGGATTCAGCCCACGGGCTTTTTGTGGATTTTCCCCATTTTTCTTTTTCTTAAATCCGAATAAAATCAAATAGCTTCAGAAAAATAGTAAATAAATCCTAAAAAAATCACCAAAAATACCAGAAAAATCCTTGAGACTTGAGGAACTCAAATAAAATATTTTAAGCTTATGTTAAGATTTATTTTAATCATATTAAATCATTTTAATTTTTAAAAATTCATTTTAAGCTTGATTTAATCCCAGAAAATTTATTTTTGAAAATAGGACTTTATAAACTCCAAAAAAATAGGATGTTATAGTGCACCTCTTCATGAATGAGCTAAACCTCCATTGCCTCTCCAAATACATATTAAGCATTTAAGCACTTTTTAGTACCCATGCTTGGTTGAGTCCATAAGTGTTAGTCACAATAGATTTGGGCACCCAAATGGTGATAGCAGTATTCTTAGGTGAACTAACATATCTAGTAAACTCATTGTCATTTCTATTCTTACTAAGCAAATAATTATCATTAAAGAGAGTAGGCTTAGGAGTAATACCTATAGGACAATTTTTACCAATATGTCCCTTTTTCTTCAATTGTAGCAAGTTAGGCTTTTGCTCCTATGCCTTATCTTCTTGTCTTGCTCCTTGCTAGTTTGCCTCTTTCTAGATAATTTTGACTCGTTATCTACTTGGTTAGGGCACACCGAGGCAAAGTGACCCTTCTTGTTGCATTCAAAACACTTGATTTTCTTCATGTATCTTTCATTTTGCTTTGTGTTGCTATTCTCCTTCTTGTCGATAAAGCCAATTCCCCTCTTGTCATTTAATTTCTTTTGGTTTATCAAGATATCATTAAGAGAGGCTTTGCACTTTTAACATCTTTCTAAGTCATTTTTCAATTTCTTGACTTGGGCCTTGAGCTCTTCATTTTTCTCTACAAGGTTAGTCTCACACAACATAGAGGAAATAGAATAATCTAATTTAGAGCAATAAGGCAAATCAATTAAATCATCACAAGAAGTGGATATGCTAACCTTAGATAAAATGCAAAGACTACAACTACACAAAACAAATCATCTAATAAATCATATGTAATACCTATATCCATCTTATGCTTAGTGACATCCTTGAGGAAAAGAGACTCATGCTTATCCTTTAGCACATCATAATCATTTTCAAGAGAGACATACTCTTTCTTCTAGATCTCAAATTTAGCCTTCTCCTTCCCAAGGTACATATTAAGCTCCTCAAGTATATCCACCAATTCATCATATGAGGGCTCATCGCCATCATCATTTACCTCATTGTTACTTTCTGCCATGAAACATGTAGATATGTCATACAGTGATGGAGCCTCATTGTTATTTGAAGTTATTGATAGTCCTCTTTGTTGGCAAACCCAACAAAGTGTCTTGTTTTGCCATTCTTCTTTCTTGATGATGACTTGGGCTCATCATTCTCCTTGTTGGGATACTTCGAGGTAAGATGTCCCTTTTCTTGACATTCATAGTGCTTTATGGTCTTGTAGTGCTTTGTCTTTTCATATCCACATGTATAATGACTATTTCAGTTAAACCTCTGGAGTCATAGCATTATCCTGTGTTGGCTTTGATTGTTGGTTGTAAATATATGTTGATATCTTTGTATATCATGTAGTGGATGCCTATCATGTATATATGGATGTCTATAGGATTGTATTGGTTTTGATACTTTCTTTGTAACTACATGATGTATTATAAGTATTGATCAATGGAATGCCATCTATGTGTGGCCATTCTCCTAAACTTACATGGTATCAAAGCATTTTTGCTCCTGACGCCCACCCCCAAACGCGCGCAATCTTGCATGCCAACCCTCCCGCTGCCCTACGTACCTCCCCCTCCCTCTCTACCGCCATGGGTGACAACGGCACCTCCAACCCTCTTGCCCAACTATGGGTGCAAGCTGTCACTATCGCTTCCATCGGGTCTTTCGTCCCCATCGTCCTTGACCTCAAAGCGTCCAACTACACAAAGTGGCACAACCTCTTGTGGCTGTGGGCAAATTTGCCCTCATGACCACATCACCGCTACACTACTCGAGAAAGCTAACGCCGAATGGAAGCGGCTTGACTGCACGGTGCTGCAATGGATCTACAACCCATGGACAGGGGCCATTTAGCTTTGGCCCACCGGCAGCAACAGCAATCCTAATGTTGTGGGCCTTCTTGGACCGTGCCTTGTCATTGCCCCTAGTGCTCCCCTACTACACGGCCTCTAAGCTGCATCTCTGCTGTAGACATTGTGGCAGTTGCCCTAGCCTACTATGGCAATGCCCTGGGCTTTTTTGCCTATTGCACCGCCTGGAGCCCTCCACCCCATTGGACCAACATGGGATAACTCTGGCCCAGTCAACGTGTTCAACACAATGACTCTACAGCCGCCTTCTTCCCATGTTTGGTTCATGGACACAGGTGCTACGACACACATGTCTGTCAATGCTAATAATCTCCATTCCCTCATGACACCCTCCTATGGTTGGTGACAGATCAACTCTGCTTGTCACAAACTCAGGAATGCCCTACTTTATATTCCGATCATCCCCTCTACCTTCACTGTACAGTTGAATTTGACCTCTTTGGTTTCTCCATCAAGGACTTGGTGACAAAGAGTGTGATTCCTGGGTGCAATAGCTAAGGCAACCTGTACTCGTTCTGTTCACCTTCCTCTCCATCCCATACCCTTGTGTCCTCCACAGATGCCACCACCCTCTGGCATGTCGCCTTGGTCATCCTAGACATCATGTGATGCGTCATCTCATCTAGTCTTCAACTATTTCTTTCAATCACCAAATAAATGACAACACCTTATGTCATGCTTGTCAATTAGGTTGCATGTGCGGTTGCCTTTTTCTAGTTCGTCCAGTTGTGCTTCACGCTTGTTTGAACTTATTCATTGTGTCTTTGGACCTTTTCCAATAGAAAGTGTTTCGGGATATAAATACTATCGCATCATTTTAGATGATTTATCTCACTTTCTTTGGACTTTTCCTATTCGTTCCAAGTCAGACACATTACACCTCCTTGTCCAACTTTCATGCGTATGTCGCTACTCAATTCACTCTCACATTACAATCCATCCAGTGTGACAGTGGATGCGAGTTTGACAACTCCATGGTTCGTACTCTCTGTGCCGCACATGGAATTTTCCTTCATTTTTTCCATGCCTACACTTCACATTAAAATTGCAAGGCAAATACATCATACGTACGGTCAATGAAATTATGCGCACCTTACTTTTTCAAGCTAGCCTACCACCTCACTATTAGGCCGAAGCACTCAATACCTCCACGTACCTTTTAAACAAACTTCCCACTAAAACTCTCAATTTCTCAACCCTTCATTTCTTGTTCTATGGCACGCATATGTCTTACACACACTTTGCATGTTTTCGACTACTTGTGTTATCCTAACACCGCGGCCTCCATGCCACACAAACTCTCTCCTCACTCAACTATCTTTCCACCTGTCACTTTATTTTCTCACCATGTTACCTTTGACAAGACTACTTTCCCTTTGCCTTCAAATAAACATCTTCTCCATCATTGGAAACTTACAATTTTCTTGATGTATTTGGTGATTCTCCTATTCCCAATTCCTTGCCTCAAACTCCTATGGCACCAGCCCATATGCTTGTCGTGCTAGCCCCTGAGGATGTCATGGCAGACCCTTTCCCTCCTTTTCCCCTTGCAGCCCCTATTGTGGCCCGTCTAGGGGGGCCCTAGCAGCTTCGTCCCCTACCACGACTACGCTAGCCTCTACCACAGCTGCATAACCCCTGCCACGGCACCCATTTCTTCTGCTATAGAACCTTCCTCCTCTGTCTGCCTCCCTCTCTCCTACGACACTTGGACTGTGTCGGCGAGGTCATCAAACTCAAACCAAGGGAACAACTCAACCTTTATACTGCCTCCCTTAGTGTGATTTCTCCTCTTTCAAAGTCTGTCAAAGGTGCTCTCAAAGACCCTCATTGGCACACCACCATGGTCGATGAGTTCCACACTCTCCTCTCTAACAACACTTGGGACCTCATCTCTCTACCTCCAAATGCAAATATAGTTTCTGACAAGTGGATCTTTCACCACAAGCTTAAGCTTGATGGTTCCCTCGATTGCTACAAAGCACGATGGGTTCTTTGTGGTTTCTCTTAGGAGGGTGGTGTCACTTCGATGAGACATTTAGTCCTGTTGTCAAGCTGGCAACCATTCGCATTGTTCTCTCCATTGCTTTGCCCATCAACTGGCCAATCCACCAACTCAATGTCAAAAATACATTCTTGCATGACACTCTTTCCGAGATGATGTATTGTCACCGGCCCACTAGCTTTGTTGATCCCACCTACCCTAATGCAATGTATTGCTTGAACCACTCCCTCTACGGTCTCAAGCAAGCCCCGTGCGCATGGTATCAACGTTTCACTTCTCATATTTCCTCCCTTTGCTTCTCTCCCTCTAAATCCAACATGTCACTATTCATCCTCCATAGCTCGTTCGGTATAGCCTACCTTCTTCTATATGTTAATGATATCATTCTCATGGCATCATCCACCCACCTTCTTAACTGCATCATCACCGCTCTTTGGTCTAAATTCGCCATTACTGACCTTGGAGACATCCACTATTTCATTGGCATTAGTGTCACTCATACTTGGTCCCATTTGTTTCTCTCCCAATCCAAATATGTTGTCGAGCTTTTGGATCATGCTGGGATGCCTTCCACTACTCCTATTGACACTTCTCCCAAACTTCCCTCTGTTACTAGTGCTACTATAGATGATCCTACATCTTATCGCAGTCTAGCCAGTGCTCTCCAATATCTTACTTTCACACGTCCACATATTACGCACGCCAGGTAACAAATATGTCTTCATATGCTAGACCCGCGTGAGTCACCTCAATCTGGTGAAACATGTGTTGAGGTACATCAAGGGCACCATTGATTTTGGGCTGCAGCTTTCTTCCTCCACACCCGATTCCCTTGTTGCCTACACCGATGCAGATTGGGCTGGATATCCCAACACATCTCGCTCCATCTCTGGCTATTGTCTCTTTCTTAACGAGAACCTTGTGTCTTGGTCGTCCAAATAGCAGCACACTATCCCTCATTGTAGTGCTGAGGCTGAGTACTGCGCTGTGGCTAATGCTATCGTCGAAGTCAGTTGGGTAGTCAACTTCTACAGGAACTCTGCTGACCTATCCGCCAAGCTACCGTTGTCTTCTGTGACAACGTGAGTGCGGTGTACATGTCCTCCAACCCGGTGCAACACAAGTGCATGAGGCATATTGAGATCAATCTTTATTTTGTTCATGATCGTGTTGCCTTGGACGAGGTCCACATTTTGCATGTTCTCTCATCATTGCAGTTCATCGACATCTTCACCAAGGGCCTACCGTCATCACTCTTCTTGATTTTCGATCCGGTCTCAATGTCCGCACTGCCGTTTATTTCAGGGGTAGTGTTAGTTGTAAATATTTCTTGATATATTTGTATATCGTGTAGATATGAATGTCTATCATGTAGATGTGGAAGTCTATCATTTTGTACCGGTTGTTATACTTTCCTTTGTAACCACATGATGTGCTATAAGTATTGATCAATGGAATGCCATCTGTGTGTGTCCATTCTCCTAAACTTACATTGACATTTTTTTTACAAAACAGCAATATCTAAGGATATTGTGCCGCATTCTAACCTGAAAATCAACCCCTTTTCTTTCAAGTTTTATAACCAGAATAACTTTTTGTTTCACCATTAGTTTAGATTTTTACACTCGTAATTTTTGTATTATTCCTCTCACCATCTAAAATGTCTCTGACAGAGAATGAGGAAGAACTTGTTAAAGTTCGTTCGTGTAAAGTAAAGGTGTAAACGGGCGGGCGGAGCGGGAAGCCTCATGCCCCCGCCCCGCCCCCCGCCCTACCCCGTTTAGCCTCATGGGGGGAGATTGCCCCGTCCCGATCCTCGCGGGACCCAACCCCACTGGTCCTCACGGGATTAAAAAAATTAAATTTATTGTTTAAAAATAAATTTTTAATTTTATTTATTAATTTATAATTACTTAAGCATATTATTTTTAAAAATATAGCTTCAAAATATATATTCTAACATATAAATTCAAGTTTTAGTCTAAATATACAAGAAAAAATACAATCTCTTCTATTAAAAATAATAATCTATTATTAAATATTTTTATTTTTATTTTTTATCGGTCCCAGTGGGGCCAGTGGCGAGGATGACCCCGTCCCCCGCCCGCTAGCTTCATGGGCCCCGCACTGCTTCCCAGCGGGATATTACCCGGCCCGCCCCGCTGGGAATTGCCACCCCTAGTGTAAAGGAGTTTGCTCAAGAAGCACAATTCCAAGACCCATGTGCTCTTCATTCACTCTCCCAAACGTGATTTGCAGGTATTGTACCTCCGAACAAAGCTGTAGAAAGCATCTGTTTAATCCTTGTACAATCAATTGTGTAAGATGGAAATATAACCGCTGGTAACCAAATCACTTTAGATCAGACCTAGCCATCTTGGTAAACCCATTAGTTGTGAAAAACATCAACAATCATCATTTTACAACGAATTGGACCAATTTATGGATGATTTTGATCTATTTTATCTTTATGCTTCCAACGATGCGCATGAGTTTACAATCTTCCTTAAAATATGGTAACATTTTCAGAGAAAGGAAGAAAATATATTAGGACCAAACGGTTTTTGGGCTGTTCACTGCAAAACCTGGCAGGGTTTTTGCTATTATATATGTGGCTAGTCCCTACCTGAGTTCCTTGCCATGACATATTCCGATTCTTTGAATTCTTGTAGTTGGTAGGTTCTAGGCTGGTCACTGGCTCAGACTAAACACAGTGGTGGATCCAGGATTTTACCAAAGGGTATGCCGCACCAAAATTTTTATATGCAATTCGGTAAAACCATTTGCCAATTCGGTAAATAATTGTAAAATTTGCACCGTAATTCGGTATATAGGCACTAAATAATATGATAAGTCTTAAATTCAAAGATTAAGTTAAAAACTTGCACAAATTACAATATAAATAGTTCAAACACCATACTAATATTCTCAAATATACATAAAAGAGACTTACAATACACTATTCTATTATCTCTGGATAACACCATAACTACTTAAATAAACCTATTGGATAAGAATTACTATGCTAACTGCGAGTCCACTGCACAACACACTATCCCAGATCCCCTAACAAAACACAATAGTGAAATATGAGGTTATTTAAATGAAACACATTCTATAAGGGGGAAAACTAACCTTTTGAAAGTTGATTCTTGAATAAACAATATGGCAGCCAGTTAGAACTTAGAAAGCTCTCTGATCTTCTAATCCTCATCAATTGCTTGGCTGCCTGCAGAGTACAAATACAGTCAATTGGCATTTGGCAAAACAAAGAGAAGACCTGTATAGAGTATAGACTATCCAGGTGAGTGACATCCCCTTTACCCTTGTCCAGACTCCAGAAGAATGCCCCTCCCCCCAAAATCATGGTTATTGGCTAATTGGCTTATTGCACTTTGTTTCAACAACTTAACATTTCAACCTACATATAATCTTGAATTCTTGATAAATTTCAACTACAACTACATATTGCAAAGCTGTTTAAATAAGGCTAACATCATAAGTAATGTAACTTTTGTCTGTGTTTGATATATGCTGTCAGCCTGTTAGTCTATTTCTAGAAATGTATGATTCATTGATTCCACATTTCCACTCCAGTTACATCTTACACGGAATTAGCCATGGCAAAATGTGTGAGAAACTGATAATGCAGGCATTCATCTAGTCATCTATCAATCAACTGAATCAAGATATGGTCAATCAACTCCAGTTACATCTTACCACAAGAGCATGAGCAGATCTGGCACCTCCATGAGCAGGACAGCAAGAGGTAGTCTTGAAGCAAAGGAAGAAGGACAAAGCAATCCCAGCTGGTGGAAACAAGGCAGAGGAAGAAGATGAACAAAGAAATGAGGTAGAGGTAGAAGAAGAACAAGAAGAAAACAAATTGCAGAGGTTTACAGAGCTACCTTGGGTCCTTGGCTGCCAAAGTGTGCGGATCGACTCCTTCGATGGTGCGGAGGGAGTGGAGGAGGGAGAGAAGCTCACCGAAGGGATCTTGGATGACGGTGGGTAGCCAGTGATGGCGAATCCGGTCAGGAAGGGCCAGTTGCGGCTCCACTCCCTCTGGAAGAAGACTGGCCACGGATCAAAGGGCTTCATTGCCTCTCGATCTTCTCCTCCTCCTCCTACAGGTGGGTGTTCTTGGATGGATGGAACTCGGTAACTCGGGCCGTCGCGTCGGGAACTTGGGGCATTAGGGATAGGATCCGGATCTCAGATCTGGACATGGAGGGGAGGGATGAGCCGACGAGGAGGGGCGCGCGGGGGCGAGGAGGCACGGCGGCGGAGAGAGGGGCGGTGGGAGGCGAGGCGGCGCGGGGAGAGGAGGCGGCGGCGGGGAGAGGAGGGGCGGCGGGAGGGCGAGGCGCGCGCGCGGGAGAGGAGGCGGCGGGGCGGGGAGGCGGCGGGGCCGAGGAGGGCGGGCACTGAGAAAACAAAGGGGTTGGGCAAGAACTTCGCTTGCTTTTGCAGTGCGTGGGGAAGAAATCGGCGCAGGGTGACATACCCTCTATCCCTGTCGCTGGGCCCAGGGTATGCCGTGGCCCACCCGGCATACCCTGTAGATCCACCCCTGACTAAACATGCATGTAACCCTTGGCAGTAAGATACTAAGATGTCTGAAGCTGGTTTTTGGAACTGCATGCAAAATATGCACCTATTTTCATTTCCCCTTGACGTTCGATATCTTACAAAACAAAACCATGTTGGCAGCTATTGCAATAATTGTCGAGATCTTGATCTCTGCCGTGATTCAACGCTCCAAGGTCGGCGTGGAGATGCCCCAGTGTGGGCAGCCATACCACCGTGAGCAGATGGAAGAAGCACTTCTTCAGGTGATCCATCAGCGAGAGAGGTTGTACCACTTGCAGGATTTGGTCTGCCTCCGCTGCGTGCAAGCGAAAGCGGCTCATCTATCCGAGCAGCGCTTCTGTGGAGGCTCATTCCGGTGTAAGGAAGAATCGTCGTATTTCCTTAGCAAAATGCGGGTTTTCCTAAACGCTGCGGTCGGTGCAAAGTTCCTGCTGCTTCAGGATTGTGTCCAATGGATTCTAGAAAGGTGACGCCGGTTGCTAACTCAGTTAACTTGACATAGCTAGTACAGTTGTTCTCTGGCTTGTAGCACCAATTTACATAGACTAGAGCTGCAAAGAATGCACAGAAATGGCTGTATAGCAGTATCTATTCGATTTTCCATGTAATACGGTAACGTATAGATAATTAAAGTTTCAATGTTTTATATTTATCAGTAGAAATGGAGTGTGGCATGCATGCACATTAGACAGGCTTGACCTGCTGCCTGTATTGCTAAGGTAAGGTGTAGTACTAAAGACTGTATTTGTAAGGGTACTGTTAGTCTCTGCAGCCCTGGTGGTATAATGAGAACGATGTGATTGTTTCACATATCTATATGTGGATAAATGCCGATAAACTTTGGTGTTGTGGGCTAAAGATTGCAAGAACGCTGGCCTGATGCCGTGAACCTCAATACACGCGTTAAGTGCCAGCGTTCGGACGTCATAGTTTCGTGGTTTAGTTATCCTTATTCCACCCGTCTAGCAATGCAAGTAAAAAGCTTGTCATGCGTAAAGACAAGTTAGCATCAAATTTAAAAATAATAATATTATTATTAGATCATGTATACTCCTATTTAATAGTATACTATAATTATTTATTTATTTATTAGTATTAAAATAGAGACGTATAGTGAAAATATTGTAATAATTACCCGCTGATCTTCGTAATAGATTTGTAAACGGCAGGTTGGTAGGGCCTGGATTTGTTAAGTCGGCGTGCAATCTTACCTCATCCGCAACTTGCCCCAAGCCATATTCAGCTATATATTATTCTAGTTGCTTGGCCTCCTTTGTAAGCCCTTAGATCCCTGCAATTATTCTGTCATTTTATAGAAACTTTGTCAAACTTGGCCTTCCCTTGTTTTGTGATGACGGTTTTGCGTATTAATATAATCGCAATGATTTGAGTGTGTGGCTTGACTTCACATGGCCGATCAAGTTGCTTTTAGATTAGACTTAGCCTGATTTCGACTTGTTCGTGAATGGTTTTTTCTATCCTTGAATGTTTTGTTACTATTGCTTGCGGACGCGAAAGGCTGAAGAAATGGTTGTCGTTTCAGAGAGTTCGCGTTCGGACTTAGAAGTTGAGAGATGCCATATATGAGTTGTCGAGTTCAGCCTATCCAAGCATAGGAGGTTCACCAAACAGTTGACCGGAAGAAGAAGATGCCCTATTCTTTTTTACTTTGGTTTATGGTTTATGATTGTGTCTTATGACTTTTAGGTTATTTATGAAGGAGAATATAGAGTAACAGAAATTTACGTACGGTTTGGCGGATATAAATAAAATCGTTACAGTGTGTATTACAATCAATTTGTATATCTTATCTTAAAATAACAGTATGTTTAAAAGCTAGTTATTATGGCACCGCTCGAAATGGTTTAAAATCAGCTTCTACTTTTTTCATTATTCGATAATTTTATTTTTTTTCTTTTTTTATAAATTTTTTGGGTTTTTTTACCTTTTATTTTTTTCTGTATTCCTTTATATTATCCATGATGAGTTAACATATTTTTTTTTATATTTTTTTAAATTTAATTATGCCAAATAAGCTAATTCAGCTATAGTAAAAAAAATAAGCTAACTACAGTAAAAAAGCTATAAGTCAACGTTAAACTAAGCACTACCATAGAAAAACTGAAAAACGGCTTTAAAAATTGAAAAGAAAAGGTCCCATACCTATGTAGGGCTTCAATTCGCTTCTTATAGTTCTAGCAGCATGCATGGAAATGAAATGCAGAGAGCAATCTAAATTAACGAACATATACTTGAAAGATATCAAGCCATATTGTTATTCATAGTTAACACTGAAGGACACATACAGCGCTAATTAACAAAGAGAGAATATGATAATACCATACATAAACAAACTAATGGACCAACGATGAAAAATAGTACGAAACGAACGTTGACATCAACACTAAACTAGCAAAGCAAGCAGGCTAGCAAACTTCTGCATTCGCCCAGAATTATTCCACGTCCCAAGAAAAAAAAGAGAGAGAAGATTAGAGCACGAAACTGATTATTAAAGGTGCTCGATCACGATCGTCGACGATCAGATTTAGACCGTCGGCGCGGCGACGAAGACGACGGGCACGATCATATGTATGATCACGACCGCCCGGCGACGAGGAACCTTGCCGGGCTCATCATCTGGTACCCCTGGTGGTGGTGGCCCCTGCCGGCGAAGCGGCCGCAGCGGGGCGACGCGGTGGGGTCCCCCTGCTCCATCTCCCACATGACCTCCATGAAGTCGTCGACGGCGCAGGGCAGCTCGAGCGGGCCGTCGCAGCCGGCGAAGCCGTACTCCGTCTCGGCCTGGTCCAGCAGCGCCCGGAACAGCGGGTGGTTGGCGCACCGGGCGCGCACCGCGAACCGCTCCTTCTCCGGCCCCACCAGCACCGCGAAGCACCCCGCCGGCACGCCCCACGACGCCCTGTCCGTCCTGACGGCGCCGGCCCGCGGCGACGGGGGGCAACCTGAGCCTGCGCCGCCACAGGAGGCCGGCCGCCTCCGGAGGCCCAGCGACCGGCACTTCTCGATCGTCTTTGCCAGGATGTTCTTCCTCTCGCCCCCTTCCTTCATTAAACTAACCAACTGTATGATGTGACAGTGCTATACGTATGTACGTGCAATAACGGTGCAAGGAACAGTGGTATATGTATGTAGCTATAGCTAGCCGCGGTCGTAGGCTTGGTGCAGGCGAGACATGTCCTTGGTGGCTTTTGGCACGAGGAGGCGGAGGCCACTGCGGGTGTTGTTCTGATCGGCGCAGTTCATGGCTCTTGGTGGACGGCAAGAGGCGACGTCGGATGCATCGGCGGCGAGCCGAGAAGAAGCTGATCGATTGATTGTCGGAAAGAGAGGAAAAGAAAGCTACAAAGAGAGAAGATTAAACTAAGCTGATTGATTGGAGGCTGCTAGAAGGAAGGAATTGAAAGTTCAAGTTAAAGGAGAAAGCGGGTGTTTCAGCTGGTTTCTCGTGGAGAAGAAGAACGGTTCAGACTTGAGAGAGAGAGAGAGGGGGTATGTGTTTCTTTTTTGCTTCTAATTTTGTTGCGTGTGGCCAGAAGTTTCTTGGCACAGACGGAGTCTTTTTAGCTAGCACGGATGGAGTCCTTTAAGGAATACGTCTCGTATACATATTCGTTATCCGCCTAGTATTCATGTACTTAGTCTCTCGGTAACATGTCCGACTCCCACTCTAGTGCTGATTTGTATCCTATAAAAGGGCATGCAAGGGTGAAGCAATATAATCCGATCAAGCAGCACCTTGTAGTATTACATTGATCAGAACAAGGCAGCTTCCAATCAAATAAAAGGATCAGGCAGCGCCTAAACTTGTCTCGTCTGTGAGTTTTGTCCCAAGTAATCATCGCGCTCTGTTGCGTTCTGCTAGAGTTCTCTCGTGCGCAGAGCTGTTTTGCTGGAGTCTTCGCCCGATCAAAGCCGAGCTCGTAGATCGGCTCCAATAATTGGTATTAGAGCAAGATTCGTGTACACCGTTATCTATGTCGTCTTCGAGCTCGTCGAAAAACGTCACCACCGATGGGAACGTTCTGAAGATCAGCGATGGGAGCGTGCCAAAGGCGTCGGCGCGCGAGGGCAGCATCTCCCTCTCGTATCCCATGCTCACGAGGAGCAACTACACGACGTGTGCAGTGAAGATGAAGGTGTTCATGCGCGCTCAGAGCGTGTGGAACGCAGTCGTGGATGAAGAGGTGAATAAGCGGCAAGATCAAATGGCGCTCGCGGCAATCTTCCTCGTGGTGCCGGGAGACATGCTACCGGTCCTAGCTGAAGGTGATGCATCTCGGTGCCGATCGCATCAAGGAGGCGTGTGTACAAAACCTCATAAGCGAATTTGAAAACTTGCGCATGAGGGACACTGAACAGATTGATGACTTCACGATGAAGTTGACGATAATCGTCAGCAAGATACGAGGTCTAGGTGAAAAGATGGAAGAGGCCTATATCGTGCGAAAGTTTCTTCGTGCAGTGCCTAAGAAGTTCTCTCTCGTCGTCACCACAATTGAGCAATTCAGTGACATAAAAAATATATCGATCGAAGAGCTAATCGGGTGCTTGAAGACGTAGGAAGAGGAAGAACGTCACTACGGCAACGTTGCAAATACTATGAAAATTAGGTATAAAAGTTACAAAAATAATATCAGATATAGGATAGGGAACTTTCTATATCCATGCAAATTTCCAATATCAAATTCAATCTCATTGGTGAAATATTTAATGAATAGTGTGAAATCATTGTTCACTATAGTATTTGTATTATTTATCACTATAGTATTTGTATTATTTATCTGACAAGTGTGATTGAGTTTGATATTGAAATTTTATGGGGATATATAATACCCTCCCTTAGCTATGGTAGTTTTTTTTACAATTTTAAAAAGTTGTATGCCCAATTTTCACACATTTGCAACTTTTATTGTAATTTCACATGATATGTCCCCATGTAAAACAATATTTATTTGAAAAAGATTCATAGGACGTACTGTTTCCCCCTTAGAGTCATTGTAAAATTATAGCACTTACTACTGGGCAGTGGGCATAAGAGACGTGTGACATGCCAAGTTGCTCCATACGCCAGGCTTAATTTACGTACAGTTGATGAGTAGAATTCAGTCAATTCACCAACTTGTTGGATGCTAGTTAAGTATCTTGTTCGCTCACTAGCAGAAGTTTTTTTATGTAAAGTCGGATGGCACGGTTCAAAACCAGTTGTTGGAGAGACAAATTAGTCAGTAAAGCTAGGTAGAACTATTATTGGAAAACTACTTCTAGAAGTATTTCAGAAATATAATTCCACCGGACGAAGCCAGAAATTAGTGATGAGTGAACCCAAATAGAAGGGTGGGTATTTTTTGGCTGATGGCTTATGGTTTATGGCTTAAATATTTGAATTTTGGCTATTCGCGAGAGGTAGTATGTACAGAAAAATAATTGTATGTGATTTTTACTTATACGGCTGAACTCAGTATAATTTTTACTACAATCTTTCTATTGACCTCGCCTTTAAAAAAACACATCGTTTAATAGCTAGTTACTGTAGATAGTACAAGCATAAACCAGCTGAAAGCTGAAAAGAACTCAGCCGAACTATACCATGCACTTCTATTTGACTTGGAGACCAACTAGCTAATAGGTCCAAACAAAATTATATAAACCTAAAGGGGTCAAATGGAAAATTATAGAGCATTAGGAGCCAGCCTCTCCCTCACTCCATCACTTATTTTCTCCACAATTTAGTTACCATTTTGTAAGATTTAGCTATTTTATAATAGGAAATTTTTCAATTTACAACCTTGAACTCTGATTTCGGTTTGATTTTCAATTCTGAATACTGAAATTGTTCAAATTGAGACCTTGAACTTATGAAACCATCCACTTTACCCCTGGACCAAAACCATGGTTGTTTTGTCTGATGTGGTGCCTACGTGCACTTGTTTCACTAACATGAAATGATGCATGCATCCACCTTAGCCTCCACGTCATCCTAGCATCTTGGTGTTCACCTTGAAGATCTTGAGCTGCTCTGACACCATCTGCCTTGCCGCCCTTCATCATCTTGTACACCACTGCGGAGGGAAGGCGACTTGGCAGCCAGGTTGGCAAAAACGGAATGATCAAAGAAAGGCGAGTCCAAAGGTGGTGGTCGCACGACCAAAGGTGCACCGAGGTGGGCTCATGGCGGTGCATGGTGGTGGTGGCACTGGGGAGGGAGAGAGGGGCTACTAGTGCGAACATGAGCGTTAGGAAAGAGGGAGGAACTCATTGGTACAGTTGGTGGATGCAGGGAAGCTCCGATACAAGCTGACAATGGGAGCCAAGGGTGGTGAGGCGAGCTCCATGTGGCAACAAACTGGAAAAGAAGGGCCCAAATTAGGAGTTGGGGAAGGAAGAGGGAGGCATGAAGATGCTTTGGTAGAGAGCGATTGGTTGGAATCTCACTAGAGGCAAGATAGTGGTGATAGCGGTGGTTCTGGAAGATGATGGCGGCGTGGTGCTCCTATGGACCAAACCCAAATTGGTTGAAGGGGAATGAAGAGGATGCTTGGGAACACGATACGATGTGGACGGTTTTGGGAGTATCTCACCGAGCTGGCTAGAACGGCGAGGTGGATAGCGATGCTATGTGCGGCAATGCAGCGGCAGTGAACGGCATGGGCACCGATGGGCAAAGCGATTTAGTGAGAAATGAGTAGCAACGCCGGTCGAGGTTTGTCAAACTTGGAGAAGAGGGAGGAGAGGGAGGAGAGAGAGATGAGTGAGAAAAGGAAGAAAAAAGGAGATGAGAGGATGACATGTGGTCCCATAAATATTTTTTTTATTTGCTGAGCGGCTATCATGTCATAGAAATTAAGTTTATGTGTCAAAACCACCGACATGTAAGCACTACATTAAATAAAATCACTATGGTTTGGGTCTAGAAGGGTAAAGTGGACGGTTTCATAAGTTTGAGGTTCCAATTCGATTCCAGAGTTCGGGGTTGAAAATTGAACCAAGGCTAAAGTTTAGGGTTGTAAATTGTACTTTTTTCTAATAGGAAAATGTATTGCTGTTTATAACATGCATGCAATGTTATAGTTATTTTTCTCATCCTTGTTCCTAACATAATCAAAAGATAAAGTAAACTAGTGTCGTACCTGCACTTTGCTATGGCCTATGCCGATGATTTTCATAAATTATCTTGGAAAAAATGAATTATAAGATAATATAAATCTAAGTTATAGAGATGAAAGTAGAGCTTTCCATCGAATAAATAATCGACAATATATGATGCAATCAGGTGCATTTGTAAATATTTCATATTCTGGCCATGTATTTTCTTACATATTTTATTTGAACATGTCAAAAAAATCATAGAGTGTTACATTAAAATATTAATTAGTTAAGAATTCGATAGTGATAGGTGCTTATACTTGATTAAATTGGTTGTATATGTGCTCTTCTGATATTGTTTTGTACTGGCTTCACAATTTGACAAATTAAGTATATGCAATATGTCATATTAAGTTTGAGCTATGATAACAAATAAGGTTGAAACATGATATGAAGTATCTTGGACATATTTTTAAGAGCAAAAAATTTATATGCCACTGCAAATGTTTTGGATCCCCGATCTGCCATTACAAAGCGATATCTCCCTTACATGCCACTGCAAAATTGAAACCATACCCTTCTATGCCATTGTTGACTAGTCAAGCCGTGAAGTGGCTATGCAAATACCATTTTGCCCTAGCCATATTCTCCTTCCTCTCATTCCCTCTTCTCACTCTCCCTCAGCCTCCTCCGGCTATGAGCAGGCCAGGGCGGCCGAGGGAGGCCACCGCCAACTGGGACAATGTCGATTTAATACCATCATCCACACAAGCACATGCACATATACACATGGGAGAGGCAAAGCTTGCTTGAGTTCATCCATGGCATAAAAAATAAAAGAACAAATGGGAGGAATTGGAGGAGCTCACCGTCGCATCGGCTGCCGCGAACAGCAGACCATGACGAGTTGCTACTTGGTCTGGTGGGACGAGATGGGGTGCACGGCGATGTCCGTGGTGACGGTGAGGAGGAGTAGGAGGCGCACGACGATGACCATTGAGATGGCGACGGTACGGAGGAACTGGAGTTGATCGATGCATATCAGGCCACATTCACATGCTGCTGCTCGACAATTAAAGTGATGGACCTAGAGAACAAGGTGTGCAGGTACGCATGTGCATTTACTTGCCACACACAAGTCAGTTGTGCATGCATGCAATTGGATATGCTAGCAAATAATGCACAAAAGGATGGTTTGCATGCACTAGAAAATACTCCCTCTGTCACAAAATATAGATTATTGTGGGTCCCATGCGACCAAGCTTTTTATGTTTTTATCATTAATATATGTTAAAGTATATAAATTAACTACATAAAAATAATACCATTGTATTTTTCTTGTAAAATACTTTCATAATATATATTATTTTTGCTAATATATAAAAATAAATTATAGTCAACATCTTATATTGGAGATCGTAAAAAGTTAATGAAAAACAATCTACATTTGGGGATAGAGGAAGTAGGAGGGATTGGCTGGTTCTTTTTCATGCGTGCATGGCGTTCGCATGCATGTAGGAGGATGCACCATGCAGAGCTAGATTTAAATGCTCCTATTTTTACTCCCCACAAAGAGGAACTTCGGTGCCAATTGAAGATACAAGAGGAAAACTGATTCAAGTACAATCCCGAGAGATAAGTTGACAGATAAAAAGGAATCCAAGACGAGAGAAAGATTGTGTGTTATTTTTATTTTCTTGCCACACAAAGAGAAGGAACGAGATGTACACAATAAAAGGATTACCAAGTTATGGTGTGTATATCCTACCCACGCTGCCAAGTTTGGTGAACCCCTGTTATCAAGTTTGGTGAGGGCTTGTGAAAATCCTCTGATTTGTGAATTTTGATCTGGAATTGCACTTAGCGTGTGATTATCATCGCGTCTGGGAGTTTACTCCCTGGATCGTGGGATCCTCTCGTCCTAGGTTGTGCATTGTGGTGCGCACGATTAGAGGTATTTATCTTGGCACAGGTGCATCTGTTCATTGTAAACCGTGCACAGGTGTGGAGGCCAGATATAGTCAAAGGTGAGGTCGACCGATTGCCGGAGCCCGGTGGGACGACGCATTTAGGCAGTAGCACCAGCCAGCGGTGGCACTAGAACGCAGAGAGAGAGGTAGTACCAGGGGCAGGCTTGCTGCTGGTGAGGAGCGGCGGCGGCGGCAAGAGTTAAGAGTAAGGGGGCAACAACGGGTGCATACGAGAAGAGAGAGACGCAGGAGAAGGGAAAAAAGAAAAAGAAAAAGAAAGAGAAAAAGAAAAAGAAAAATGAGGAAGGTGATACGAATATTTTGCAAAAAGTTAACGAAAAAATTTAATGGAGTTGACGGCAGTGGCATAGAAGGGTATAATTTCGATTTTGCAGTGGCGTGTAAAGGAGAGGTCACTTTGCAATGGTAGATCAAAGTTCTGCAACATTTACAGTAGCATATAAAAAAACTTTTGCTGTATTTAATGCATGAAAAATGCATTGTGGGTTTGTCAATTTCTGATGATGGATGAAACCATGAAATTACTTGTCCACATACAGTACCATCTTAGCAGTAAGACTAACAGTAAAAAAATTAATCGACGGTTCTGATGAGTAAGGTCAACAATATGGCTAAACACATATGTCAACAACAAGTCTTCTTCTAGCTTGATGCAAATAAGAGTTCTTAATTAAATGCGTGAAACAAAATGCAAACCCCGGTTAATCAAATTATACCATTCATTTATCTCTTACAAAGCCAAGTTCTAATTGGTATCCATGTGAGATAAAAAAAACAATCAAATTGGTCACTGGGACTTACTGTTACTGAAGATGGCTCTTAATTAGAGGAACCAATGGGCCTGTTCTTTTTACCTGCGGCTTATGGATTTTGGTTGAACTTTTTGAATTTTAGCTGTTTGCGACAGAGATTACAGAGAGAGATACTCGCTTGTGATTTTGGATGGTACAGATGTTGGGCTCTTAATGTGTACTATAATTAACTTGTAGACTCCATCTTAAAAAATACTCCGTTTAAAAGTTAGGTACTGTAGCAAAAACCAAAAGTCGTTTTGAGAAATTGAAAAGAGCAGACCCAATAACTGGCCGGAGCCTCATGGGCCACCGCTGCGGCAAATGACTGGACTCGGTTGACCAAACCCGCTGCGCAGTGGCTGCTTACGGGGGTCAGGGCATGTACAATAATAGTACAGATAGCAATAGTCTATAATACATATTTATATTATTTATAGATAGAATTAAAGATAACGTATATAATATGTTGTCTATATAGTTATCTGTAATAGCCTCATACAATTAATATATTATCTATATAATGATATAGACAGTAAAAAGTCGTCTATAAGACCGTCTGTTAAATAGTAAACAATATCTTTCTCTCTCCTCTTTTTCTATCTTTCACATCACTTTAAATCCTATGTGCTGATATGTACTATTGTATGTAGTAGTTAGGTCTTTATGGTGATTAGTGGGGAAAGTGGGGCTAATTTAAGTGGTCTCTGGTTGCTGTGCGATGCAGCACAGCTCTTGGTTGACGAATCCATGTCCCATGATGAGGAGCAACCGAGAAGTGCAACGCACAGCGCTCTTCCCATCAACGAAGAAGGACGAGCAGCTTGAATAGTGTGTAATCGGTAAGCAAATTGTCTCTGCAATTGTCAGCAAGAACTGTTAATTGCATCTCTACGCCAATGAAGAGGCGTCGATTGATGATTCTGATGCGGTTTTGTCTGAAAAAAATCAATATGGTGAACGTGGGGTACGCAAACAATCAATCGGATGGATGCTCTTGATATCGTTTGAAAATCTAATGGTTGCCATTACGTTGATGACGACATGACGTGGCTTAATGGCTCAACTCTTTTGAGCTTATACTTAAATTTTGGTTTTTATGTTTATAGTAACTCATCGTTAAATAATATGTTTTTTTAAGACAAAATTTACAGATAAATTATAATATAAACTTTACTGAGTTCAGTTGTATCAACCAAAATTATATGCGACTATTTTCCTCTGCGTACTACCTATCGGGACCGGATTTCTAAATCCGAACCCTGAGTGTATTACCACACTAGTCCTGGATCAAATCTAGTGGACACAGTTAAACGGTGATTATTACATAACCAACAACGGTTTATTACAATAATAGAGAGTACAAGCCTTATGGCTACTTTATTACAACTGAGGTTATAAGACCTCTCAAACAAAAACACGGTGGAAGCAGAAATAAATTTTGATGATGGCCTATCAATACGTAACAGGCAATTGACTGGGGAAATGCAACCTAATACTCTGGAAAGCCTTCATCGAATCCCCACACGAAGTAGTCGTCATCCCCTTCTTGGGCTTCATAATCTTCTGAGAGTTATTTTTGAGTGTAGCATCTGAGTACATAAAGTACTTCGCAAGTCTTGGGAAAAATACAATAAATGCAGGGCTTAACAAAGGAAGGTTAATATGGTTCTTTTGCACAAAGCGATATTTTATTTCAAATATCATTATATATTTTTGAAAGCATTAATTTATCAAAGTAATTGCAATAACTAGATAAATTTTCTAGTGAAGATTCCAACCACCAATACTAGTAGACAAACTCTAACCGCCAAAGTTCAAGAATTCAGATTCCATCCACCCTTACTGGCTCCATCTGTCAGGACACACTCCCGAGAGTTTCATCCACTCCCGAGTTTCCAAAATCTTTACTTTGAAACCAAAAACCAAAGACCTACCATGTGAAAGCGCACCTTGCTCACCCTTGACCGTGGGCATGGCTATTCGAATAGTTTTACACTCTACAGAGTTTGTACAGTTTTACCCACAAGAGATAAGCCATCTTAATAGCCAACATGCTTCAATAGGCATGAGACCCAGATAATTTATCACAAAGCCTTTATCTCATTCCAGTCTAGTTAGACATCACCCGCTGAGGTTTCACCGCTGAAGGGTTAAATCCACCACAGTTAGAAGCCCTCTCTTGCACCATATGAGTACACTAAATCTCTGTGCCTCACTGTGAGTAAACCAGTACACCCTGGCACTCACTTACCACTGGTGATATCTGAACTAAACCTTAGCAAGTTATTCAGCTATGTCGTACCCTATAGACTTGTGGTTGTATGGTAGTGCTCAGTTTGTATAATCATAAGCGCCGGTCCTTAATTGACTAGAGTGGAACATTCACAATACAAGTCTCATGCTAAATCCACACCAATCCAATCTTATCATCCGCCCAAGTCAAAAATCATTTTTATGATTTTATTTTATTTTATAAACCAATGGCAACACCTATTGCTAAACACTTGGTAAAAACAATTGTTTAGAAATTTGATAACAATATTCCCACCCATAAGGTTTTAGTGACTGATTTGCTTGTCTAAGCAATTACTACCATTCTAAAATTAACAAATAGCATAATAATCTCAATACCGAGACAATGAAAGCCAAGAGTGACAAAGGTACATGGTAGTCAACGTCAAAGGAGGGTATAACAATCATTGGAATAACTAATAACCTTACAACAGAAGTTATTTTTTTATGTAACACAGCAATGCAGTTAAATTTAAAATAATAAAATAATTTTTACTAAACATAGGTACAAGATGATCAAAGGATACTTACCTTTTTGCACGCTATCAAGGCCTTCGGGCTGCTGCTCGGAAAAGTCTTCGGCGATATCGGGTTCTACGCGCGAAACGACAAAACAAAATAAATAAATAAAATCACAAAAATACAAAATATATACTGCAAGGAAGAATTCAAAACCATCTGGAAGATAACCACTTGGGATGGTTTGGCACGCTTTGATGTGAATGGATTGTTGAAAGCATCCCTGAACAGATGGGAATGCGAAGTGCCATTTACGTCTATGGCTAGGTGTTGGAGGTAAAAATTTGGGGAAGATTTTTGGAGAAACGGAGGGGAGCACGATGTAGAACACGTCGAGATGAACTCAACGGTGCATACGGCTTAGCCAACGGATTAGCGGAACGCTGTGGAGAAGCCTTTAAGCAACCGATGGGATAACATCGACGTTTCGGGCAATCGGAGAGGAGATAGAGGGTGAGGTCTGTGGTGAATCGAAGAGGAGAATGTGAGAAACATAATGCTCACCTTGGTTCTGGTTGGACACGCACGGTCGGCTAGTGGCGATGTGAGAAACGATGACCCGATTTGGCCTACGGTGGCGACGATACTTCGGCGAAGTTCCTGCGAAGACGAGGGGAGCATCACGTAGAACACGATAATACGAAGCCAATGGTGTGGTCAAAATGGCGGGGCTCCACTGTAGACGACGCAATAAGCCGAGGAATGGCACTTTGACGGCAACACAAAAATGCCGATTGCGGCCAAAAGAATGGGAGTGAGGATTTAAGATTTTCGATGATGAGTGAGGATGAGGAGGGGCTTTTGGTAATCCCTTTTATAGGGGCTGAGGAGGTCCGAGGAGGAAGATCAAGAAATCATGTCAATTTATGGCATGAGTTAAATCTCGCGAAAATGCTTATGAATGAGAAGGGAAACGGCCGGGATTAGAAGAACCAAGATGAGAGGAAGTGAATGCAATTGATTTCACGAAAAACCGTTGAGAAAATCAAGAGTTTGGAAGGTTTAAAGAAAGCTTCAAAACACGTTCATGGCTGCGTATGCACGAACGTGTTCTCTGGAGATAACGCTTGGAAGAAGAAGGAAGAGAGGAGAGAGAAAAGAAAAAAAGAAAAAATTCTAAAATTTTTTAAGAAATTTCATAAAAATACTTAGAACCTGAAAAGACCAAATAAAATAATTTTAGATTTAATTTAAATACATTTTAAATTTTAAAAAATGATTTTTCTTTTTCTAGCTTTGAATTAATACAATAAATTACAAATAAAGCGTAAAAATCTTAGAAAAATTCATAGAGGTTTCTAAAACTTTTTTGAACATATAAAAATATTTTCAACTAAAATTTAGATATTTTTCTATATAAAATATTTTTTAAAAGAAAGGATTTTTTTAGATAGCAAAATTTAGGATGTTACACTACCTCTCACGAATAAGTCGGAATTCAAAAATCACAGCCAGAAACCTCAGCCCAAAAAAACTCACCCAATAAGGAGGCTGCATCGATAGTCAATTTTAGAGGTAAGAAGGATTACATTAGCCCTTCAAAAGGAAGTATTGCATTAGAGATCCTCAAAAACCTTTGCAGGTTTATCCGGGGCATAGTAATCCTATATGCTGTCATGTGCATTGAAACTGTTCATGTGGGCAGTATGTGGTTACTGCTCATGTGGCAGCTGCCGATTTGGTTGGATTAGCTTCCTTATCAATCAGATTAGATTAGTTAGAATAATCTATTTTTATAATATTAGATATAAGTTCCTTAGGAATCAAACCATCTAATCTATATAAGAATGAAAGTGTATCTCATTTTATTAAGCAAGAATAAAGCAATGAACTCAAGCAATGAACTAAAGAAGATAATTGGTCTAATCTCTCTCCCAAGCTTCTTCTCTCCACCTATAATCAGCCCCTCATTCCACCAAGGCGGCGCTGCCTGGCCTTCCAACCGGCGTCGTTTACCCCATAATTATTTAAGGACTATTACATTTGGTATCAGAGCCACTCACCATGACTTCTACTACTGAATTGTTGGCTTTGATGAAAGCCGACAGTGAGAACGTGATGACAACCACTAACAAGATGATGGCCACCATCAAGAAGATAAAGGCCATCCTAGAGGAGATGAAGGCGAAAGAGGCAAATTGTAATACAAGGATGGTCGCGCCGTTGTCATCACCTCCGGGGCCCATACCCCCATTGGTCAAGTGGCTTGCTCCATATCATCGGCCAACGCCATGCGATTAGAGATGCGGTGCACGACGGGTGTCATGTCGTGTCTCTCCCATCCTCATCACTTCTTGTGACGAGAAGCGCGCCACTGTTGTTCCACACTGATGGGCCTTGCCATCGGCAATTTCCTCGACATCAGGTAGCATTAAAGCCCTCATGCCTTCACCATCAATCACCATCAATAGCATCCCAAGGTCTCATGTAAGGCATTACAATTGCTCACTGAAGTGAGGCTACCAAGGCTTGCAACCATGGTCACCACCATAGCTCGAGGACGAGCTATCACAAAGGGAGGGAGAAGTTGTCATGTGCCTTGGAACTGTTCACATGAACAATATATAGTTACTATTCATGTGATAGCCACCGATTTGATTGGATTAATTTTCTTATAGATAAGATTAGATTGGTTAGAATAATGTATTTTCATAATATTATAGATAAGTTCCTTATGGGAAGCCATCCAATCTATATAAGGATGGGAGTGTCTCATTTTATTAAGCAAGAATGAAGCAATGAAATCAAGTAATAAACTAAAAAAGATGAATTAGTCTAGTCTCTCTTCCCAAGGTTATTTTCCCTCACCTATAGTCAACCCCCTTTCCCACCAAGCCGACACCACCCAGTCTTCCTCCCGATGGTGTGATAAACTAAGATTCATCACATATGCATAATAACATATCACTGCAGCATTCTAGCCAAAAAAAAATGGCAAACTCACATTCAATTCTGAAAATTCTCTACCTCAACTCAGAAAATACAACTTTCAACTTAAATTTTAGGTACTTTCTACCTGGAATTCAAACTTTTAGTTAAAGATTTCCCCAACTTTCAACTAGAGATTCAAGTCGGGATTTCAAAAACCTTCCAATCCATTAGCATGGTCGGTCAACTTGATGGTGCAGGTGCCCTTAGCGAGCCGGGAGGGCTACGCACAGCAACGAGGTGGGGCTTTTATATGTGCGTTCATGGTGGGTATGTAGGGGTGCAAATAGAATGGATAATTTTCATCCAACTAATCAACCGAAGACTCGTGGAGCGAATACGGAAGGATTAAATAGGTATCCGGTACTATCCATATCTGACTCTAATTCTGAGGAAAAATATAGAATAAGATACAAAATGAGTGATATTTGTCCATATATATTTATGTCAAGTAATATGAAGAAGTCTATTGTTACTTCACTTAGAAATAAGATAACATATAGGCGGATTGCCACATCTAAACAGTTGAGAAATACTGAGTGTTTTTTTTATATATCGACGATTAGTCTCTTTGTATTCACTCTAATTACACTCTATTGTTCCAATGTCCTGTGTAAAGGTGCAAAATAAGCAGATAATTACACTTTAAAACGATCATAAATTTTGACTCCAATGTCGGAATTGAGTGATCTTAGACCCTATAGAAAGCTTATTTAGAGGGCTACACAACCCATCTATTTTCATAATCTCAAACATATTAAATCAATGAATAAATTATAAGAGATCCAAGGATTTACTACCATGGTCTAAATCCAAAAACATAGCAACAAATAATCGTAGACCATACCAAGAGATAATACGTGGCCTCCAACAATTTACAAAATATATTTACAAACTTAAATCATGCCATAAGAAGTAGGTACATGGACTTCAAATGTTTACAAAATATATTTTTAAAATATAGTCACATGTTACAAAGATTAAATGTATGAGCCTCAACTATTTGTAAAATACATTCATAAATAATGGCCATCATGCCACGGAAAGCTAGAGCAAGTAAGATTGAGCTATCGATATATGATGAGATTCAAACTACTAGACAATACCCATATTAATAGTACGGTAAACCTATACTAGTAATATGGTCTTTCAACCAAACATCAAGACCGGTAAAAGATTAGGAACATATACTTAGCCCTAGCTAGTTATACCTTTGCCTTGAGCATCATCTTGAAATTTAATGATGTACATCTTCACTTCAAATTCGGGTCATTGTCTCCTCTTGACTTGATGATCAACTCATGATCATCTCCTTTTCGAGATCTTGATATGCATCAACACATGGTGTATTTCCTCTTTGATATGCATCAATATATGATGAATTCTCTTCTTGATAGCTTTCAACTCATGAAGTCATCTTTCATGCTGAACCTTAACATGATGATCTTCGACATATGAAGCCATCCAAAGTTTTCATCATCCTGTAATATATAACCTATTGTTCTAACTCTTGAAAAATATTAGTCTCATAATGTGATTATCATTAATTACCAAAATATACCATTAACTTATAATAACATATCTAGATTGTTCAATCTTCTCTCTTTGGTAATTGATGACAACAATCACAATTGCAAATAATTAAATATAAAGCCATCAAACTTAAAGTGCGATACTACCACCATCTAAGGTCTAGTAGTTTCGCTCTCCGGAAGTTTTAATTTCTAGTGCGGTACTTCCGTTTGTCTTGAGAATCAAAACTAGGTCCTCTCTGAAAAAACGTACTACCCCATATATTCGAAATTTTCAGGGTCCAGTAGTACCGCTCAGGAGTTATGGTCGTACCGCTCTGTGGTAGTTTTGCCGTTATAACTCCAGTACTATCGTTTTCCAGAGAAGCAAAAGAGTTTCAAAAGGAACTCTCTAAAAAAACGTATCGCCAACTAAACCTCGGTACTTCCGGTTTGCCGTAGGACCACACTACCTTTTCGGTCATACCGCATAGCAGTCGTACCGCCAATTACACATTGGTACTATCGATTTTTTTAACAATGCATAGTTAGTTTTAGAATTTAAATTTAAATACATGCATGACCTTTGCCTCGAGCTATATCGATCTTTTTGTCAGCCTTAGCATGCATCTCCAAGTCGTTAAGAAAAATCCGGGACTAAACCTTTTAAATACTTGATAATCATGTTAGTTCTATACATAAATAATTGAGTATAAAGCAATATGAGTCAATATGATTATATATGAATTATACAAGCTTTATATACTCAAAAGATATGTTTCAAAGTATATATCCCAATATATGTATGAAAAAACATATATCAATACTAATGAAACCACAAAACATAGAGTGAACTCTCCTTAAATGTGTGCATACAAGAATGTGTAATAAAAAAATATATGCACGTATTCAAGCTAGACTTTTTGTGGAGTTCAACCTATATTTTGGTTATAAAGAATGCAACAAGATAATAAGAATATGACGTCGAATGCATACCTCCATAATTTTCATCTTTTTATCTGAATGAGATTAAATAATAACATACTCAACAAACCAGTTAATTTCACATTTAGATTTATCATTAAATGAATTAGTCTCACATATAGATTTGTCATTAATTACCAAAACCACTCTAATTGGAGCTTGAACTTACAATGGGCCACTTCCGCCTCAACCTGGGCGCTCCACACGTCCTCCCCTCTGTCGCGCCCCGGCTCCTCCTCCACCTCTGGTCAAAAGCAGGCCATCCAGCGTTCTCCTCACGGCGGCCGGGGAATGGAGTGCCAGGCGGAGCCGCACCACAGCACACGGCCACTGGACTAGGCCTCGGGGGTTGGAGTGGTGGCATGGCCCATCGTGGCGGCGTCGGCGGCGATCATCCAGCAAGGAGGTGGGGTGGGTGGAACTGGCTTGGATACCCAAATGCGGTAGTGGTTGCTTCAGAGGGAAGGCGGTGGCTGAGGAGGAAGAAGCTTTGAGAGAAGTAGGGAAGACTGAGAGAAGATAAGATTGGAAGAGTGGTCTGCAGCTAATATATGTGCTAGATGGAATAGAACGTCTGATACATATGCTCTGTGCCCGTACGTCAGATCCCTATCAATTTTCTTAGATTTTGGGATAGAACGTGGAAGGTAGGACTGTGCGTTCGGTTTTTCGGTTTGTACGGTTCGGTAAATACTGTTTGATCGGTAAATACGGTTTTAGTATTTCGGGAAATACGGTATTTTTTAGAATACGGTATGATATCGATAAATACCATCTTATTTCGGTACGGTATCGGTTAATACCAATTTTACCAAAGTTTGCGTAAATTGCTAAACGTTAATCTCAATATCTCATCTCCAGACAGTACTCTGGTAGCCCGGCTGCCTGCGCCGAGTAGGAAGCCGAAGCTCTCGCGCACGCGGGGCAAGCAAGCAAATGAACCAATAGACCAAGTCACGTGGTTTAGGATGATAAATGGGCTTTTCGGATGACAAATCGAGTAATAGGCTTTTCGGTTTTTTCGGTAAATTTGGTTTTTCCTTGGTTTTTACCAAAAAAATTGAATCGTAGAAATACCACTTTTCTAGCTACCGAATCGAATACCGAATACCGATCAAACTGAGTTATCGGTTCGATTCGATTTTTTCGGTTTGGTATGAAACTGCACACCCCTAGTGAAAGGAGAGTCGCATGGGACTGGGAATAGGACGATATATGTGAGGACGGAACAACCAAACCAGATTACGTACAGCCTGCAAAGTAGAACCAACTAGTATGCTGTGGGTGGGGTTCCTGATTGATTGATGTTTACTTCTACTATCAACTATCAACGCTCGTGAAAAGATTATTAGACTATTTATACTTTCCAGAGAGTGCCATAGAATTAATGGGTCGAATTAATCCTTGAATGATCCGCGGTAGATGATCGGTCGGCCATCGTTTAATCTTCTCTGGCACGGAGCCCCCAAGAAATTAAACAAAGCGTCTCCGTCACGAGTATTTTTGCAGGTTGCCCCCTCGAACTCCTCCGGCGCTCGCAATGCCGCCCCCCTCCGCCTCCGCCTCCCGCTTCGCCGCCCACTGGGTCGCCGATGCCCTCGCCGGCGACGAGACCCTGGACTTCTCCGTCATCAAGGGTAAGCGCTAGACCTTAACTGGATCATTCGCTCCTCCGTTCGCCCCGACACCTTCATTCTCTCACCTAGGGTTATTGGTGCTCCGCAGCGCTGGTGGGCGTCTCGCCGGAGTCCCTCACCGGCGCACCGGAGGCCACGCGGGAGAGGGTGGCGCTCCGGTGCCTGCAGGAGGTCGTCGCCGTCTCCGCCGAGGGCGAGGCCGCGGCAGCGCCAGAGGAGGCGGCGACGGTGTCGGCGGGGATGCTTAGGGTTGACGCCGCCCGCTCTTGCGAGGGCTTGCTGCTTGAGCTCATTGGAGGTATGTAGTGCCTATGCGACCACGTACGCTCTCGTGGTTCAAAATTCTGACTAGCCTTTTTATCAGTCGAATAGTATTTGTTTTGTGGAGTGATTTCAATTTTGTTCAGGTGGATAAGTGTACCCCATCGTTGGAAACATTTCTGGAACAGTGGTGTAGATAGTCATCAGTAGCCGTTTGGTTTCTGTGTTGGCTGCAATTGTGTTGGTGTAGGGTTAGTCATTAATAGAATCATGGGTGAGGCAGCAAGGGGATGCGCTAAAACTAGGAAGCGTGGGTTTTGGGGGCTGAATGAATGGATAGATGAATTTGCTATTCCTACTCTTGAAATCTGGATAAAGTATCCGATTGCAAGCTCCTCTTGCTACGCAATGTCACTATCACAATGGATTGAAAGAAAACGAAGAATAACAAATTGGGAAAAGTTTATACAATCTGCATTCCATGATAGCACTGGAATTTGCATTTCCAGCATTGACTAGAATTGCATTTTCTGATAAACTGATTCAGAGATTCCCTTTAATAAAGTAAGAAATTTGGATATTTTTTATTGTTTATTAGAGAGCAATCCTATTGTGAGATGTCGAAAGATTGCAATGAAGATGTGACTCGTGTTTGCATTAAAGGATCACCTTGTTCACATAGTTTCATAAGGATAATACACTATTCATGTTCTGTAAGTAGAACATACAAGGCGGAAGACATATTATGGAAGAGACCCATTTCTTCATTTGCTCCTCGGTATTGTGCTAGTTAGATTAAACTGCTGTCCAGATTGTCCAACCAAGTATTATGATGCAAATTCGATTGAAAATCGCAATTTCTAACCATGCCCTTAAAATATTACTTTCATCAGGGCTTGATTCTTTCAATGGCCAAAGAGTGGCCATTGCAGTTAAAAATTGGAGATGACAGACTCCACTATGCAACAATTGATACCATGGATGGTTCTCCTTGTTTATTTTTTGTATTCTTTTCATTTGTTGTGGTGTTATGTTTTCTTTGATAGAATTAAATGATTGTGTCTTTAGTGAACATAGCAATGAACATAATAAGAGGAAGATTTTGCATATTGTCATATATAATAATATGTATTTATCGAGGACTCAAAATTGATGGGAACATTCTAACAGGCAACTCATTCTTGTCATTCAAACAAATAATAGTGGGCTTTTGTGACTTGTGAGCATGAAAGCAAAAGTATGTAACCTTTTAATCTATTGTGTTATCTGTGGAGAACTTCTGTTTAAATCTGCCACTACCCAATGAGTTGATCACTGATCCAAAATGTTCTAGTTGGTGCAACATTGATAGGCTAAACCATGCTATTATGTGAGCTCATGTGTTCTTTTGAGAGGAAACATGATATTTTCCTTGGCAATTTTGTCTTATGTCTTGCCAATGGATTGGTACCTTAGCAAAGGTTATTCTAGTATGCTATATGTTTACGATGTTCACAAAGATCATGACTGCATCACCTTGCAGGTGATCTGTTTAAATGCCTCAATTTTTGTAGGGAGCCAGGGATGCCATGTTAGATGTTATGCATCTCATAATTATGCATGTGCTTAATGGCTTTCGGTTTTTCTTTGTGATTAAGCTTGGATTATCACTTTGTGAAAAAAAATCTTCATGCATTTTAGTTTGCTTAATTTTTTTGAAGCTAAGACATGCTGCAATTTGGTTGTCATCAAGTCCTTCCCAATGCCCAGATGATTTTGACGTTTGCTTTTCATGAACGTAAAATGTGGCATGTGCAGGTTGGTAGCTCGGGATGCTTGGAGAAGGACATGCTTCTGCCTTTTATTCAAGATGTCCAGAAGTTTATATGTATCAAGAAACCAGCATTACCAGAAACTTCTTTGGAGTTGGTATGTTAAAAAGCTATTTTCAAAATTAAAAATAGAAAAAATGACTCCTCTTCACATTTTATTAACCTGTCTGTTTGATATTCAGCTCAGAGAAGTGAACCCAGAGATCACATCTATGGTCCCACCGACCCTGGTGGAGCAGAATGGCAACAGCAAACATGACAATGACAAATCCTTGGGCAATATCAGCCATGATCATGTAAATACAGAGAATCTTGGGTGCCCTACAGATAGTCAGCTCCAGCAAGAGAATTTAGTAAATTTAGTTAATGAAACTGACACAATAAATGTGCAGAAGGATCCAATGGAATCAACTGGTTATTGTCACCAACCATGTACATCAGACAGTAGGTGTTACGATCAATCTCATGAAGATACTATTGGTGATGTTGGTAGCAGTGTCAGGCCCCCAGAAAAGAGTTCAACTAATGTAGAGGGAAACATGTCAGCTGCAGCTGAGCCTACTTCAGCTAGCTGCAATGCATCTTTGCTGGCACGTAATACCAAACCCATGTCAAAGCAGAATGTGGTGGATCATACTATCATGGTCCAACCACAATCTTGTGGAGTCAAATATCCAAATCCACCTCAGCATAATGATGCAGAGGGGCCATATGATGATGTCACCAGCATTCAGCCATCGAAGGATCCTGTCCATGAAGGACCGACCATGCAGGCTACAGTGGCTCCAGACTTTTACAGATGCAGCGATGTTTTACCGACAAATACATCTGAAACAAGACACTTGCCTGAGTTTATTACTGCAGAGGATACAACAATGATTGCAGAACCACACAGCAGCAAAACTCAACTGAATTCACCTCAACATGACAGTGGTGAGAAAGTAAGTCAAGATCTGGATGATGGAAGTGCCAGGATTCAGCCAGTGGAAAAGGATCCCGGTCATGAGGAACCGGCTCTGCGAACTGCTGCCGTTTTACCTTCTGTAAGCTGCAATGGAGCAATTCAAGGAGATAAATCTGAAACCGACCATCCACCAGGGAATACTATAGAGAATACTAAACTGTTTGAACAGCAGAATGGTGATAAGGCTCGTCTAGAAGTCAGTTCTGCCAACAAAGTTAATCAAGCTCTAAATGATGATGGCAACATCTTGAAAAAGGATACGGTCTGTAGCGGGCCGACTGCTCTAGAGTCTCATTGCTGCAATGTGTCCATACAAAATAAATTTTCAGAAGGCAATCATTTATCTGAGAAGAATACTGGAAAGAACATGACTGACCCTTGTTGCAGTAGATCTGCTCTGGACTCACTTCGGGATGGGAATGAAAAAAGAGCCAAGCGAGCTTCAAACAAGAAAATCGCTGGAAATTCTGTGGCCGAAACATCACATGTGCATTCCTCAGATGATAGTTTCAGTGGCTTTGCAGCTGCTGGTCTTCTATCGATGACTAACAATACGCCATTCCATGCTCATGATCAAGATGCCAATGGTTCCATTGAGGATTTGACGGAACAAGATTTGTGCGTAAAATGTGGTAAAGATGGCCAGTTGTTGAAATGTAGCAGCTGCTTGTTAGCTGCTCATGATAGCTGTTTTGGTTCATCGGTGACATTTGATGACTCTGGCCAGTTCTATTGTCCCGTATGCTTCTATATGAAAGCCACTGAAGCATATCAAAAAGCAAAGACAACATATTCTGAAGCTAGGAAGAACCTATCTGCTTTCCTTGGCACAAAGAAAATGGTCAAGCAGCACAATGAGCAACCCACTGGACTGCAGCAAAGAGCTGCCAACAGCGAGGATCACTTGAATGGGTGTAATACACCTATTAGGCAAGATAACCATCAGTCTGAAGCAGATAACCTTTCTCATAGTGATGAAGAGCCTGGTCGGCGGCTGAAGAAGCAGAAAACAAATGCTGCAAGTGATGCTTGTCCTGAGGCGGTAGTCACTGAAAAGGCATCTTTTGGTCGAAACTATGATGTTGCACCTATGAATAAACAATGTGTAATCCAAAATAACAGAAATAAAGTTCAGGTTGCAGAGCACGAGCAGCCAGTGGAAAATGCAGAAGCTCATGAAGAAGCTGGTAATGGAAATTCATCTCATGAAACCAGACATTCATCTCAGAATAGATGCAGTCCTGCTGCAAATCAGAATGTTGAGGCTGATAAAGATGATGGTCTTACAAATTCTCACCAGTCCGATGAATCCGATGAAATAGAAGCTACATCTTCAAATGATTCTGGCAAGCGATCATCACCCCCTTGGCGAAACTTGAGACACCGCAACGCAAGATTTCAAGAAAAGGAGACAGCGGTATCAAGCAGTTCTAAAAAAGCATTTGGGCGCCACGATCAACACATGCCTTCACCGTCAAGGAAAAGAAACTATGCATATCCACCCAAGCGTTAGTAAGTGTGAAAGGAACTTCATAAGCACTTCTTTCCCTAGTTGTATTCTATGGAATAATTAAATATGACTGTGAACTGTGGTTAGTTTAGAATCAAATGACCTTGAACCCCCCCTGATTTGGACTTGCGATAAATGAAGCTGTACCGTGAAGATGTTGGTGGGATTAAGCTTACCGAGTTCAAGTGCTTACGCAAAAAGTTTACATTATTTAAAATTTCTTTTTTTAGATGTTTAAAATTCTTAGTACAATATCATGGATAGCATGGTGTTGATTAGCTTTGAGATGGTCTAAGGTTTAAAAGGCCTTAAATATCTAGAGGGGGCGGTAACTACATCATGATACTTATACGAGGGAAAGTCAGCTTCTTTATTCGTGGATAATTTCAAATTCACAAGAGCTTTTGTGAACTCATGGTTAGTTCTAATGAAGTTATATTTAGGATAGTGAAGCTGGGCTGTACTTAATTGCATTCTGTTCTGACATAGCTAATGGCATTTTCTTATTGTTAAGCAGTTTCGCACAGGCACAGATGGTATTACTCTGCTGTGTGACAATGCATGTATTGAAATAATCTGCACGCATAAAACAGGAAACAGAAATGGAAATTTTTGATCCATATTTCTTCTAGAACACCACTTTTTGTTAGCATCGTCTATTCAGATGCTCATATGTCGTGAAATTTTCCTTATTTGAAAATGTCCCGTTTAATGGTTGTGTGTTTTGTAATTCCAAAAACTGAGCATGTCTGCCTTGCAGCTCTAATCCTGTTGCACCAACTGGAAGGCGCTCAAAGCTCTGTTGGACGGAAGAAGAAGAGGCAGCTTTGAGGGTAAGCACACCTCGCCTGTACAATTTCATTTGTAATGCTGAAATCTTGCACCATCTTCTGCTGAGCTGGGATTTCTCTAGCTAGCAATGTGTATGCAATTGTGTCCTCGCGTGTGTACTTAAAACTATTCACTGTTCTGGTTCAGGAAGCAATGGCAAAATTCACCCCAAAGAACAATGGGCCAATTCCGTGGGTTCAGATACTAGAATACGGCAGAGATGTGTTTCACAAGACACGTCTCCCATGTGACTTGAGGGTCAAATGGAGGAACATGAAGAAGAAATCAGGCTCTTGACACTGACAATCTCGCACTTAATGCAGCCATTGTGTCAGCTGGTCTAACCCTTTATGCACCTCTTCGAGCCTGTTCCGTGCCATCCTCTTGTGTGTAAATACTAAATACTGCGTGCTGTGTTCCGAGCACTACTAGAAACTAGGATGTTTTCATCTTCCGGAAACAATGTTGATGCATGATACTGGGTGAAATAGGCAGCTTTGAACCATTAGTTCACTAGGGACCTTCGTTTGTCTGCTGGTGTGGTCGTGGGGCTATGTAAAGAAACTGTATTCTTTTCTGGGCAAATATAAACATATCTTTCTAACGGTTTTTACCGGCCTTCGGACTCGTACAGTACTTGACCGAAGCGCAGGTGAATGTCATGCATATTGCGTAAGCTACAGAGAGTCCTGCATTTTTTTTTGGGGTATTTGCCAGCTAATTAACTAGTGAACAATTTCCCTTTACAGTATTATTACTGAGTTAAAAGGCTGAAATTTCAAGTTGAAAGTTTGTATCGGGGCGGGGACGGACGGATCAGAGTGGGTCTTGGGTGAGGGGGAGGCTGTAGCAGCAATGGGATCTGGTGGCTAGCGAGCTGGAGACGGCGGTGGCGGTGGGATACGACGGTAGAAAAGCGAGGAAAGGAGGTGACATTCAGGAGAAGTGAAGAATAGAGTAGTCCGATGACATGCGGACCCACCGAACGAAAAAACAAACAATGACATGTGGGACCCACTGTCAAGATCCATTTAGGGGCCGATCAGAACAGCTTTTCGTCGCTGACGGTGGGCAGAAATTACATCAGAGGTACTGTAGCTACGCCTTCGTCTGATAAAATTATTTTTTTGATTTTTTCGTTTTTGTTTTCGGTTTTTTCAATTTTTTACATTTAATTATACTCGATAAATCAACTCATTTCTGATGTTTTTCAAATACATGTGTGTTTTTTCAAGAAAACCAAAACCATCGCTATTCCGATCACCCTTAGACTAGCGGACGGTGTCAGAATGATGCTTCCTGCACCAACTGTTCACTAAAACCGGTGCTATGTGATGGTATTCACCAAAACTAGTGTAAAATGAAACACGATACAACTTGGTGAATGCAATTTACTTCTTTTTTTAGCCTATGCACTCTCTTCTAGTTCCATCAAATTTGATGATATTTTTTCTTATTGCCACCAGTGCCATAGAGAGGTCATACTGAGCTTATCTGTCTCAGCGAAAACATTTTTGGCCAAATTTCGGTTATTTCAGCTCAAAAAAACCCCCCAATTTAGTTAAAAATTTTGACTTGTTTTGTATTTTTTTCTAACCGACCGACCCATCCAACCCATTTTTGGGCCAAAAATTTCGGCCTCGTCGTCACTCTGAAGTCATTCTCTCTCTTATCTTAGAGTCCCGACTGCTCCCAAGAACAACTTCTCTCATTCCCCATCCTCCACATCGAGCAACGTCGGTAAGGGAGGCAACAATGGGCCCATAGCGTGGATGGAATTGGAGAGCGGCGGCCGGTTGCTGCGTACAGAAGGCGGCGCAGGCAAAGGAGAGGGGTGGGAAGGCTGTGGCGCGACGCCAGCAATGGAGGCAGAGGGTCGAACTCAGTGAATATTTACTTCAATTTGAATTGTATGTTTGAATATATTTTGACCGAATTTTCCAAAAATTTTGAAATTTCCTATTTTCATCTTTCTTGGAGTGTTCCGATAATTTCTTTCACTGAAATTGTTTTCTCTGCTTCCAACTACTCTGTTCCGTCTCTGAACGAGGTGTTGTTTTCATCTTCAAACAAGTTATTATTCTAGTTTTCGACTAGATCTTTGTTTTTATTGCTAACTAGGACTCTATTATATCCTTTAGAACTCTTATTGTCAAGGTTATTTATATTCATTGAAGCCTCTTGATAGATAGTACGCTTCAAGTTATTTACACATATAATACACCAAGAGTAACTTCTCCATACAGTAATTTCGCTAATTATGTGTTTGTGTTTTTTTTCTTGTAAAGATTTTCCATATTAAATATTTGTTACATATCTTGATTATTCTTCATTATTTCATATCTCGTCGTGCATGTTGCTTTATATTATCGACTGTTACTTGTTTATCGAATCAACAACAAAGAACAATGGAATTATGAAGCTAATCTCGTGAACCTCTATGCTCAGAATATGTTACTGGTCTATCTTGACAACGGCAGCACATCGAAATTACGGTTTAAGCAGTTTATACATCAGCTTTGGAAATTCAGCATTACACTATTGCAGTAACAATATACTGGCACATAGAAACCATCTATGGATCAATTTGAGAAGTTGAAAAACAGGATCACCTTCAAGAGTAATTCGTATCTTACAAAACATGTTGAACGACAATCTGTAATGTAAAAGTGACGACAACCATATGACAACTATTTTTGCTATCAGCAGCTTGCACTAGCAGCTTGCAACAGTTGAAAGTTGAAACTCAACCACCCATCCTCATCCTGAGCTACAGAACCTACCAAGCATGCTTTCTGCAGTTTGATCTTACAACTCAATACTCTTCCTGAAGGAACTTGGCAGATGGGCAACTTATAGTTGCTGGCAGACACTTGACCTTCATAATATAGTGCAAGTGCAGCGAGTGGTCTTACGCAAGGCGTTGGTCTTCTTATCTGCCATAAGCAAGGTAGTGAAAGTAGAATCCAGACTTCAGATGAACAAAATATTGCAAAGTTGGTTTTCTCTACCATCCTAGTAAGATGAAGTCATACAAATAGTATTCCAAATTACTTGTTCATGCTTCAAAGAAATCATAAGCTATGAATATAATTTGCCCATTCAAGTTTTGTATTGCAAATAGGCAAGCCCGTGGTATTACTCACTGAAAGTCCAACTGAATATGGTGCACACTAAATTGGCATTTGTAATGTAATATATGACAGCTGACTTTCTAGTGGCATAAGGAGTTAAGAACACACACAAATGTTGAACGAGCAGTTCTCTAGACGTATAACTTTGAAATGGCGTATTAGGTATCACTCTTTTTCCCAGACGTAAACACCATGTTCATATTAGCTTCTAAAAACTGCTTTTTTACAAAATAGCTTTCTACAGTACCTAGCTTTCAGACAAAGTGTTTTTTCAAGATGGATCCACTAGTCGATTGTAGTACACACTGTAGTGACTTTATTTTATATCGACCAAAATCGCACGCAAGTTTCTCTCTCTCCGTACACTCTACAAGCTGTTACTATTCATAAGTTAAAGCCAAAAGCCATTAGCAAAAACCAAATAAACAGGTAATCAAACAATGGATGAAGCACAAATTGATACTCTAATTAACACAACTGAAATTTGAATACACATAGTAAATACAATCAACAATGTTCAGTTTGCAATAAGATATAAGGTGAGTAGGGAGGCACCAGAAATTTGTAACACTGTTTTGCATAACAAAATATGAAGATAATAGTTCACCTGCTTTTGACTTTGCTGATGCTGGCTGAACGACAACGTGCATGGTGATAACACCATTGGGGAGATCACCAAAAGGTGCACTGCACTGTGCAATGGTTCTGTCATTTTCTAGAATTTTGCCTCCACTTATAAGTTTCACATCATTAGCACTCTTTGGAATGATCTTTTTATCTGCAACCAGAACATTGTAAAACTCAGAAATGTTCTAGGAACAAGTATAAGAACCAGTACTTAAAAAAAGGTAAAAGAACAAATAATAACGAACCCAGACTGCATTCAAAACTAATCATCAACTACCCATAAGACAGGTCGCTGCATTAGAGAAGTGAAGGGATTTAAAACACTGAATACCATCAAACTGACATAATAAATTTGGATGCCCAGTGTGCGGGAAAGAGTATGACTCAATAACAAAACTTTGCAACGAAGATAAAGGCAAGCTCTAAGGCAGGTCAAAATTTATAGGTATTTTTATGGAGAGAACAACTTTATCTTTGGTCAAACATGCCTAACCAATTAATCACACTTCTCTTCGCAAAAAATTAATCATACTTCTTGAAAATTCTTTGCCTCACTTTTAGACAAGGATGTCCCAGTGATTAATTCATCCATCATCCTAAATTTGATGCTGAAGTCAATGGCATGGTATATCTGAAACTCCTTTCTGCTTCTTAATGTGGTATGTGTTAAGAATAGAACAGGATTGTTATTTGTTTCCTTATTTATCTTAGTTTTCTTACCTATATATAGTATACTTTTCTGTATATCTCTTTATACTCCTTATATATATTATCCTTTGGGCCTTATAAATATATACATAATATTTATAACATGATATCAGAGCTAGGATACTAACCCTAGTTTTTCCGCACCCGCTGCCATCGCTGGTTCACGGTTGAGCTGCCACCACCCTCCGGTCGCCGCTGCTCTACCCCGCTACCGCTATCATCCTGCCGCAGCCGTCTCTGACCGCTGCCACCCGACGCATTGTCTCGGCCCGATCCATCATTGGTGTCTCCCGCGGTGACACGGTCACCCGCACCAGCCGGAGTTGCCACCTGTCCGGTCACCAAGCCTATTGGAACATCGCCGTCACCCAACAGAGCCACCATCCGACCGACCGTCACCTGCTCCCGTCGGTCCGCCACCCGAAACCCGCCTTTGAAAGCGCCACCGCGCTGGTGGTGGCCGAGTCGCCGCCACCTCTTGGTCATCGCTAGCTCGGCCGAAGCGCTTTCTTTGTCGCGACGTCCGCTCGCCCAAGATCAGATCTAATCTGATCCAGTTGCCCTTTTTATTTTTTTTAGTAAGAAAAGAAGAAGAAAGAAAAAAGGAAAAAAACGTTGATCTAATCGCCGCGCCGTACAGCGACGCCAATTAGACTTCGTTGTCTTGATCACCGCACCGTCCAATGCTGCCTATCAATGGCTTACTATCCATCAGCTGCGATCCCATTCTCGGGGACAAAACTCCATAGTACAAACTACAAGTTGTGGTCTTCTCTCATATAAATCACGCTCGATGGTCTCCGCCTCTGGGGACATGTCACCAGTGCACGATCTTCTCCGCCACCACCGGTTCAACCTCCTCCCATGCAACCTACTTTTGCACCTCCTGCAGATGAGGCTGCCAAGAAGGAGGCAGAGGCTGCTGCTGCTGATGTTGCTGATGAGGCTTTCCATTATACCATCGACGCTTTCGAGTGCTGGTGTGCTGATGAAGCTTGTGTTCGTGCCATTCTCGTGGTCAGTGTCGACGAGTCTATCTAGCCAGACATTGTGGGTATGCAGTCTACTAGTCAGATTTAGGAGTACTTATGTGAGCAATACCAGCAGAGCAGTGATGCTTAGTTCTTTTCGCTTCAACGTGAGTTGGAGACACTTTGTCACGGAGATTCTTCCGTCGACGATTTCTTCCGAGCCTTGGCCAGTTTCGGCACTACCTAGATGAGCTGACCTCTCCACTTTGTCAGGAGTGTCATAAAGTGTAGAAGGCGGATCATGATCGCTTTCGCTTTTATGATTTCGTCTGCCGTCTTTGCCCAGAGTTTGAGCGTATTAGGGCTCAACTGCTTCGCTGCTCGCCGCAACCGGTTGTCACCGAGGCTCTTTCGACACTTCGAGATGAGGAGCTTCGCCTCGGGTTAGTGCACGATCCATTTCGATCGTGTGCTTGTTGCTCCTTCTTTGACTACACCGATGGTCTCGCCCGACTACGGTCCCTCCCAAGTATCTGCTTGCACCAACCGGAGTTCAGTGTAACTATTGTAAGAACTTCGAGCACGACTACCAGAGTTGTGTGGTGCGCAAAAAAGGAACAAGCCGCGTGGGGGTGGACAATCCAAGGGGGGCAGGGAGGCCCTTCCTTCACACAAGGACAAACCAGCTCGTCAGGTTCTCAACGAGGTGACTCTGTTCAACAGCTCTGCCAGGCTCTACTTCAGCAGCTCTCTCATAGCTCAGTGGAATCTACTAGTCTAGCTCAGACGTCTCCCCCAAGTAGCTCTTGGGTTTTGGATTCCGGTGCCTCTTTCCACATGACACTGGACTCCACATCTCTCACTTCAGTAGGACCTATTTTTCCTATCATTGTTCAGACAGCTGACGGTACTTCCTTGTCTGTCAGCTGTCAAGGTACTCTTTTGTCTATTGATTTTTCTGTTCCAGCTGTTTCCCATATTCCTCAGCGTACCATGCAGCTTTTTTCAGTGGGACAGCTCACTGATCTCGGTTGTCGGGTTGGTTTTGACTCTCACATCTGTTTCGTCCAGGATCGACAATAGAGATGGTACTTAGGACTGGTTGGCGCCGTAGGGATCATCAGGTTCTCTATATTCTCGACCGCCTCCACCTTCCATCCACTTTAGTTGCTCCTAACACATCTACCTCCACTGCCACTACTGCCACCACCTGTGAAGCTTTTACGCAGTGGCATCACCGTTTAAGTCACATATATAGGTCTCGTCTTTCTTCATTAGTTCATCAGGGTGTTCTTAGACGTGTTATTGTTAACACATCCATGTTTCGTCAGGGTTGTAAGCTTGACAAGTAGCTACAACTTCTTTATCATTCTAGTGAGTTCTTGTCTTGTCGTCCTTTTGATTTAGTTCATTCAGATATATGGGGACCTGCGCCTATTATCTACAAAGGCGGGCATAAATTCTATGTAATTTTCATTGATGATTACTCCCGTTTTATTTGGCTTTTCCCATGTCTAATCGTGGTTAGTTTCTTACGGTCTGTCGAAGCTTTGCCACGATGGTTCATACTCAGTTTGAGTCCTCTATCCGTAATTTTCGTTGTGATTCTGCTGGCGAGTACTGCTCTGGTGCTTTCAGACAATTTCTTTTTGAGTAGGGCATTTTTTATCAGTCTTCTTGTCCTGGTGCCCATGCCCAGAATGGAGTTGCTAAGCGCAAGCATCGTCATCTAATTGAGATTGCTCGCACTCTTTTCCTTACTTCTCACGTTCCACTAGAGTTCTGGGCTGAGACTATTTTTACGACTACATATCTCATCAATATGCAACTTTCCACTGCTCTTAAAGATGTCAGTCCTATAGAGTATCTCTACTCTATAGCCCCCCAGTACAGTCATCTTTGTGTTTTTTGTTGCACCTGTTTTGTCCTGCTGCAGCCTCGTGAGTGCACCAAACTATCAGCCTAGTCAATTAAGTGTGTGTTTCTTAGGTACAGTTCTGAGCATAAAGGTTATCACTGCTATGATCCTTCTGCTCGACAAATTAGGATCTCACGAGATATTGTCTTTGACGAATCTCGACTTTTCTTCTATCGAGATTCAGCCCCTCGTCCTGCTTCCACCATCGAGACAATCTCCTAGTGGTCTTTCCCTAACTCTTCACCCATTTCTCTCCTTTCACAGTCGTCCTCTAGTTTGTCTCCAGTGGTTCCTTCCATACCTCCACCTCCTGTGTTGCCTCTTGCAGCATCACCTCTTGCTCCTGCAGCACCATCGTCTCGATTCTTTGTGGTGGACGACTCCAAACATCCTTGTCCTTCACCAGACTCAACTCCTGATATCTTGCCGACACCGACACATGATTCCTCTGATGATGCTCCTTGTTACGCCTTCGTGACCGAACATCCCTTCGGCCTCCTGATCATCTTGGGTTTACTTCGACAGTTCATGCTCTCTCTGTCATTGAGTCTAGTTCTTATCGTGAGGCTGCTTCTCATTCTATGTAACAGCTCGCTATGGCAGAGTAGCTTGATGCTCTTCAACGTACGGAGACTTGAGACATTGTACCAACACCTGTGCATGCTCGTCCTATCACGTGCAAGCGGGTGTATAAGATTAAGACTAGGTCTGATGGTACTATTGAGCGGTATAAGACTCGTCTTGTGACTCGCGGCTTTTAGCAGAAGTACGATCGTGATTACAATGAGACGTTTGCCCCTGTTACCCATATGACCACTGTTCATACTCTTGTTGCAGTTGCTTCTATTCGTCAATGGTCTATCTCTCAGCTAAAAGAATGTCTTCTTTAATAGTGTCTTGCATAAGGAGGTTTACATGCAGTCACCACCTAGGTATTCTGTTCTAGATGGCCATATTTGTCGTCTTCGTTGTGCATTTTATGGTCTCAAATAGGCCCATCGTGTCTGGTTTGCACGTTTTACCTCAGTGATTACCGCTGTCGGTTTCACTGTCAGTGCCCATGATCCTGCTCTATTTGTCCACGTCTCACCTTGAGATAGGACACTGCTTTTTCTCTATGTGGATGATATGCTCATCACTGGTGACGATTCCTCATTCATCACATACATGAAGAAATATCTCAGTGAGCAGTTTTTGATGACTGATCTTGGTTTGCTTACGTACTTCCTTGGGATTGAGATCTCTTCCACGCCTAAGAGTTACTGCCTCTCCCAGCAGAAGAATACACAGGATCTTCTTGATTGGTTTAGTCTGACTTTAGAATACCTGTGAGGGGACCTACAACCCTTATTTATGACAGCATAGGTGCTATCAGTATTACTCGAGATCCAGTGAAACATGAGCTCACTAAGTACATTGGTGTAGATACTTCATACACTTGCTCACAGGTGCAGAAGAGAATATTTGCTCTACAGTTTATGTCTTCAGAGTTACAGCTTGCTGACTTCTTCACGAAACCACAGACAAAGGCACAACATTTGTATTTTCTCTCTAAACTCAGTGTGTGTGATTCACCATGAGTTTGAGGGGGTGTTAAGGATAGAATAGGATTGTTATTTATTTTCTTATATATCTCAGTTTTCTTATCAGTATATGGCATATTCCTCTGTATATCTCTTTGTACTCACTATATATATTGTCTTTTGGCTCTCATGAATATACACACAATATTTATAACAGCATGCAGCATTTTTTTAAAAGAAAAACTGATGTCTCTTTCTAGATCATTAATATAATAATATTCAATTTGAAGTCAAATGTGTATCAGAAGGTTCTCAACATTTTTTCAACACCATTTTTGGTGAGTATTACACATGCATACATAACCGGACCCACAGACAGAAACTTAGCAACCTATAGTTAAACAAATTTGGCCGATCTTTTCTGAATATTTGAACCCCTAAAACCTTTATGTGTCACTTTCACACTGAACCACACAAACAAACCAGAGATTGTGCCACTAGTTATGATGACAAGTGACGAGCCAAGAAGCAAGAACAACCGAAGCATACATAGAGCAGAGAAAAAGCCCAATTCTACATTTCTATTCTACTACAAGAATAAAGAAGTAAACGATAGTAGCTTGATATTGTTCGTCGAACTAACCCAGTGTGAAGATCCTCAAGTGCCAGTCCTATATTCCTATGTACAAACCACACAAACATAAAGAAGAAGATATCTCCCCATGCTGCCATCGTCTCATAAAAGAAAAACGAAATCCGTAATGAACCAAAGAGGGAAAAGGAAAGCAAGGCGCCGAGGATCTTATCACTAGCGCTCATCACCATCAGATCCATATCAGCATCAAGTATCCAGGAAGGAAGAACCGTGCGCCACAAGAACCAAGAACCCGAGAAAGATTTGTTTGTAGCCAGGAGAGGAGAGGAGATAAAATTTTCGACCTTTGGGCCAGTCGGCGACGACGCGGTCCTTGAGCGCGGTGACAGTGGTGGCGGCGGCGTCGCACCGCACGGGGCCGATGTCGGAGCCGTCGAAGAGCCGGAACTTGACCTCCACCTCCTCAGCCTTCTCCCCCTCCCCCTCCTCCGCCATTGCCTCCCTGGCTCCTCCCACCAACAAGGCAAGGCTAGAACCCTCCCCCAAATCCCCCAACCCAATTTCAATTTGGGCGGCCACAGCCTACACCTCCCAGCTCCGCTCAGATGCTCGAAGCCAACAAGTGCTGGGCTGCGGGCGTATGGGACGAATGGTGTCAGGGACGCGTGTGTATGTAGCATCTTGCCGTGTGTTGGAGAGTGCCTTGGCTCGTCCTGATCGATGCGCACAAGAAATGTGGCCGTCGGATCTGCCCACAGCTGCTATAATCGCTAGTGGTCCGTCGATTCTTTGTATTTTTCTTTGTATGGATGAGCAGTCGAGCACACCGTGGATTTGTGCGAAGTCTGATGAATTTTGGAAGTAATCCGTTAATGACGCAACACAAGAAATCGGATGAGCAATTAGGAGAACTGATGCTAGGTTTCTTTTTCTTAGGGTCGGTCCCACCTTCCATTCTATCTTGTCCTCTCTCATCCTTAGCTCTTCAAGAACAAGGATTTTGTCATCTCCCATCCTTAACTCCTCCAGAACAAGGATCAGAGGAGAGAGAGAGTAGAAGAGGAGAAAGCCATAAAGGTAAAACTATCATTTTATGAAATTTTCTCTCACTAAGATGCATGTTAACAGAGCCCATGGATGAGAAATATGACCACGTACGTTGGTATTTTCTAGGATTTTTTTAGTTTTTGTAATGATATTTTGAAGTGAGCTTGATTACAATGGTATTTTTTTTTAACTTCATAACAATTGTGATAGTACAAGACAAACTTACTCAAATCAAATCGAATTTCAAGGGGAACTTTGATGATAAGAGTGACTTTTTTATCAAAAGAGTAAATTGCACCACACGTACGTAAACTTGTGAGGTGTGTGTATCTAGATCACTAAACTATGAAACAATGCATTTGGATCAATGAACTTGTTAAACCATACAAAAGAGGTCCAAAACAGGTTTTGCAAGACTGACAAGGCATTCATGTGGCCGCTAATGCTTACACTACTACAAAAATGTTTATATTAAACGTCTCATCATAGACAACTCATCAAAATTGTCTATAATTAAATACAATTACAGATGGTTTAGGTTTAGAGACCGTCTGTATTGCCGTCAGTGCTAAAACCCATCTGTGAAGAGATAATATTGCAGATGGTTCATGGTGAGCACCGTATATGAAGTATCACAAATGGTTCTTACTAAGAACCATCTGTGATATTACCAAATATCACAGATGATTTTTTATTTAAACCGTCTGTGATACTTCACGGATGATTTATATTACAAACCATCTGTGATAATGAAGCTATCACAGACGGTTTGTATTAAAAACCGTCTATAATATGTTTCCTGCCTCGCAATCCTCTAAAATTTTATAATCTCCTACTTGAGTTCGAGTAGGATTCCGTTCTAAGACACATTTAGTAAAACTGGCATAATTTTTGCATATGATATTCATTTTCGATATTTTTCTACTCGTTGAAAAACTAACGACGAGCCCGATCCAAAAAATGACTGGCTATAGCTAGTCATATAGCCAGTCATCCTCTAAGACCTCCAAAATCAGCTATCTTTAGCCTGAAATTTGTGTCACACGTTTTTTATTTCTGTTTTTGCTAAAACTTTCGATGTTCCCTTCAGAATTTGAGCTTCGCCTCAACTGTAAAGTTATAGATCTCATCGAAACCTTTCAAACGAGCATATATAAGCCATACTATTTCATATTTTGAGACTAATTATTTACATTGCATCGATATATACATGTATTGCCTTATGTATCACAGACAAATTATGGTTCAAACCGTCTGTGATAATTATGTATCACAGACGGTTTGTAGTTCAAACTATCTATGATAATTATGTCCATGACCGCTAGGCCAATCGATCCTCTCCAACCCAATCTCAGCCAATAAAAACCCACCAACCTCCACCGCACGGATCGTAGCTCCACCTCTCCGTCCCCATGCCCATTCTGCCAAAAATTTCCCATTTTCGCCTCTTCCTCTCCTATAAATATTTACCAAAACCCATTCCCTACCGATTTACTGCATCCAAAATCTCTCCAGCCTCCTCGTCGTCCACCTTCTCAACCCTGATGTCCCACATAAAGCAGATGACGCGCAAATCTATAGGCGGCATGGTGTCGTGGAAGCAGCTGGCTTCCAAGGTGGTAATCAAGTCAGCGTCAGTGGGCAGGCATCAAGGATCTCTACTGCTTCGATGTTCTTGCCATGTTTAATAGTTGGGTTCATAGGATTAGGATATGTGTTTTTGCCATATTCTTGCAGTTTTAGATGTGTATCTTCTCGTTATCTTGTGATACTATAATGGTGGATTCTAATCTTAAAAGAAATAGAATGTGTTGTTGTGTTTGCTTATTTTCAAAAGGCATAGCTAACATTTCTTAAGTCTAGCCAAAAAATAGAAGAAGAAAAATAGGTATAGAATGAACTACTACATATAGCTTTGTGGTATAAACCGTTTTTAAAGGACTATCACAGATGGCTCGAACAAAAAATCATCTGTGATACTCGCACACCATAGACAATTCTAACTAACAACCCTCTCTGATAGAAAAATATCACATACGGTTCTATATATCAACCGTTTGTGATACTAATCCATCATAGATAGTTAGTAGTTAGAACCGTCTGTAGTGTGTGAGTATCATATACGGTTTTTGGTTCAAACCGTCTGTAATAGTGTTCTTCACAGACGGTTTTAGTTACAAATTATCTGTGTTGTGATTGTCACAGATGGTTCATAAACCGTCTATGATAACCTTCGATTATCACTAATCCATAAATTCAAAAAGTTCAGAAAAATGTTTGTGATGATAGTTCCGAGCTATCTGTGATGACCATTTTTGTAGTAGTGTTATGAGGTAGCTATTATCTTTCTCTCTTCTCTCACCCACTTTTCCTCTACCTTCGCATACTTTCTTCTCACTCTCTCCGTCGAATACCTGTTGGCCGCTGATGAGGGTTCTTGACCATATCAATATATTTGGTCAATAGGAGTCAAAATTCAAAAAAAATTTCTTGTATAGACCCACATAGGTAGAGTCCACTAAGTACATTGTCTAGCCTACGAGCACATAAAAGAGGAACTTCCCCCCTTTAATAAATATAACTGGTCTAAGACCAGTTATACCTTTTAATATAACTGACCGATTACACACAAACGATGGCCAGTTATGATCAATTATGACTAGTAACTGTTCACTTTGCTGAAGCTAAGTATTAATTGGTTTGGATTGATATGGTTTTCCAAATGGTATTTAATTCAACACATGAGAGGGGTTAATGGTGTTTTCGGCAAAGGACATAACGTTTCAAGATACAAAAAAGACTCATGTGTGAAGACAAAGATGCACCAATTCAGACATTAATTGCCACCATTTAGATTTATATAAATAGGGAGGCCTGTGGGCCTCCAACAACACAACAAAATCATTCACATTTATTTGTTACACTCTTGCAAATACTCTTTGTCCATATCAATAAGTCTATTGGTGAATAGTATTTCTCTATGTTATTCTCACAAGTTCGATAGTAGATAACCTAATCTCGTGCATTGATAGTTGCTTTTAGGTCTCAGGCCGTGTCTTCTTGTCTAGAAGCGAGAGCAACATGATCTATGAGGGGGCATGGTAACAGAAGGAGATGACATCAATGAAGAAGGGGTGCCACTTGATGACTCGACATGTTCCTCAAATAGGGTCTGTGGGAAGTAGTTAGCATGTCCGATAAGATATGAAGCATGTGGATAGACCTATTACCTTTTTTCATTGCCTTTTTTCTTCATTTACATATACTAACACTTGCATCGGTTTCATATGCATCTCATGCGACTAGAAAGTAATAGGAATTTACCTTGTAATTAATCTTATCACTGTAGCAAGCTCATAATTTTCCTTCTCAATCAAAATCAAATTACTTTTGAACACTTTAAAATAGCGTTGATGAACACGTAGATGGGTATAACCGATAGGGTAGAGATAGATGCATTCACATTCTTATATTAGCGTCCACATCAACACCATATAAGCATTAGTGTCACGTGGGTGTCTTACCATCCTCGGAAAATCTCTTTTGGATATCATTTGCATGATTTAATAATTTCATAGACCTAAATATATGGTCCTATTTTTTAGTGACTTAGATACATTTACATCACAAATTTGTATATCTGTGATGTAATTTACTCTTTATGCAAATCATCCATATAACAAAGTTGGGGGACTTTCCGTCCCCCCACCATGTCCACGTGCTATTGTTTTCAAAAAAGCCTTTTGAGTTTTTGTAATTACATATAGGCTCTTAGTTCTTGCAAAAAGGTTCTTGATTTTTTGCGAAAAAACCCCCTGCGTTCTTCTTTTACTGGATAATGACCCGTGGTTTTTTTAAAATTACACGTGGGTCTTTGTTTTTTGCGGAGAGACCCCTGGTACATTATTTCTTTCCCAAAACCCCCTCCATTTCTCTGAAATTTTGTACGGGTCTTCCGGATTTTCATGGAGGCCCTCCTTTTTCTCGATAGCGCCTCGCGGTTTTTGCGAAAATATGTAGGGATCCTTGATTTTATGCAAAAAAGACCCTTTACTATTTTTGAAATATGGTTGAGCCCTCGCCTTTTCAGATAATTGCCTTATATAGATTTTTATCTCTTTTACTTTAGTTCATATGGTAGTTAACGCGACGTGGCGTCACACGCTAGTTACCAAAATGTTGCCGCGGGGGCATGCCGCGGATCCGAGGAGCACGTTAGAGGTCAATCCGACGGTCGTATCCCTTCCCCCATCATACACCACCTCTCCCCAAATCATCCCGGAGTCGTCACTCGGCTCCACAGCGCCGCCGTCCAGGCCGCCGCCACTTTCCTTTACGATTTGCGCTTCGGGCGTCTAACTGCTGAACTGAGGAGTGTCCCTGCGCGGCTGAGCCACCGCCGCCGCTGGTGAAGAGCGTTTCTCTTGGGATGGCGGCGGCGCCAGCGGGAGCGGGGATCGTTTGGCAGACGCCAGCCAACCCGCCGGAGCCACACGACTACATCTTCCGCAACGGTAACAGCAGCCTCGCCTCGTCCCACCTCCTCTCCTCTTCTCTCATGGTGCCGCCTCCCAGTTTCCAACCATAAAACCCTAACCCCTCCCCGAACTAATGATTGGACGGTTCCCTTCTCTTGGCAGGGCGGCGCTACGTGAAACCCTACTTCGAATTCATCTCCCATGTAAACAAACCGTCTCTTCCTTCACCTTCTTAGTTTTACTTGTTATTTACTCTCTCTCTCTCTCTCTGGCTTCCAATTCGAGTCTTGATTCGAATATTTATGTTGGGATGAGATGTTTTTCAATTGATTGCCCTTAGGTGTTGTAGTTGTGGATTATCTGCTCTTTCTCTCCACTCAAAATAATGAAACTAGATAATCATTCACATATACGCAATTCCTGGAGTTTTAGCATAACATTTTGCTTAATCTTTTCTACTCAATTCAATATAATTGTTTAATTACAAACTGTATGCTAGATTGCTAGTACTCCTCCAGGTTATTTTTTCCTGCAAATATGTCTTGGTGCTTGATACTCGCTTCTGTTCCTAGGAAATGCTGGTTTGGCTCGATTTTCTTTTGTTCTGACGATGAGTTTACATTAGAGATGTTTACTACAAGTGGACTTACCGAATTTTCTTCAGACCAAATCCATATAAATTCCACATTTGATTTGCAGGTCAAGAATAGATGGGCTGGGAAGACCATTGTGGATCTCGTCACAGAAGAGTTCAAGGGGCGCCCCCGTGAATACTATGTACGCTGCCACTATTCCTTTTGAATATTATTTATCCTATTATTCCTTGTTCTTTAAGCTTTATTTAATATTTATGCATACATCATCATCCTGTTTTAATTTTAGAAATACATCCATAAGCCTGCTACTGAATGTATTTCGAGCTGTTTCTTGCATTCAACCATCTTGAGCTGAACATTCTTCTTTCATGACTTAACCCTCGTTCTTTATTCTCTGGCAATATTTTCATGACTTAACCCTTGTTCTTTATTCTCTGGCAATATCTTCTTGATATATCTAAAAATAAAAGATGAAATTGCTAGGTTCACGCAGTGAAGTGTGGGAGGCTTCAGGTGGATGGGCAAATGGTTCACGTGGACTACATTGTGAAATCATCACAAAAGATAAGCCATTTCTTTCATAGGTGAGTCAAGTAAGTCTATTTTGAAGGGTCATATAAATTATTGCTCCCCATCGGCCCATTAGACAAAAGTACTACTCCCTCTGTTCAGAAATAGATGACGTTTTAGAAAGCGACAATGCAAAATGACTATTAATATATATACAAAACTATTTAGATTAGTCATGAAAAAATACTATTGTAATATAAAAATTTTGTATTTTTTAATAACATATTCATATAAAAAGCGATGGCCAAAGTTGCATATTGGAGACTGCTGACATCCATAATGTCATATATTCTTGAACAAAGGGTGTCGTAGCATAGCTGAGAAAGCCTAGAGAACTGCATACAAACAAATGGTACAAAATTGGATGCAACATGAATCTTACTGCTTATTGAGTATCCTCTTACGTGTACGACAAAATATCCAAGCAAAACAGATGAGCAAGTAATGGATATTTTGGTTAATGTCACACTTTTCTCTTTTACTTGGGATTATTTAGCTAAACTAAATTTAAAAATGCTTAGTTGTACTTTATGGAAGGCTAATAACAGTTATTAATGATAGCTCAACTTTTAAGATAATGATGATGGCCAGTTTAACATGCAATACACACTATACTTTATGTGGTTCCTGAGTCAGCCCAAGTTTTTCTCTACAGTTTTCTTTTCCCATCTTTGATGTAGCTCTTCACCAACTGAAGCTGTTTATTCCGGCGACTGCACTGAAGGTACGGGTGGGATTGGGCGGGAATAAGGATGTAGTGGCAGGGGCTGTGCAGGATCCCCTGTCTTCGGCAGTGGATGCATGGGAGGGATGGTTGGCGTCGGCAAGATGCCGGATCCACCAACTACCGCGGAGGATGGTGGCAGCATCTGCTGCCTGCTGTCGTCGCCAGCCATCAGTTCCAGAGCCATGAGGTGGGAAGCCAGGGAGGCCTACGTGTGCCCCTGCTCCACCAACTGCTCCATGATTTTGCTGAACTGTTGCTCCATGAAGGTCTTCAAGGTCTCCTCTGTCGTGGCTGGCGCGCCGGAAGCCATGGCGGGAGGCTCGATACCAAATTGTTATGTGTGGGGTTTGATCGCAGGTTGTAGCGGGATGTGGGGTTTGGCGATGGTGGATGGGTACTCGCGGGAGACGCCATATTGGCTACTCCCAGACTCGGACGGAAGCAATCGGAAGGATGGGAACAGAGAAAGCAGAGATAGGAGGTAATTCTTGCCTATCCTTCTATTATTCCGCCTGCCTCTTATAATCCGAGAAAGCGTGTAACAATTTATTGCAATCTCAACTAATCATGAAAACAAACCATGTGGAAAAGGAAACTAACAGCTAGAGATAATAATTGATGCTAATATGGAATCTTATCCAAACCTGCCCTATTCTCTGTCCGGCACATCTGCTGAAGATCTAGGTTGCCCAGATACGGCGATACCGATACGGATACGCGATACGGCGATACCGCGATTCACCATTTCTTCAAAAATACCGATACGGCGATACGTTTATATATATATAATAATAATAATTAAAAAAGAAATTAAGGAATTCTTATAAGGAATCGAGAATACCTTCATATTGATGTAGCAAATTGCTTGGTTCTCCAGTTCTTCCTTCTAGAATTCTAGCTTTAAACCAATATAATGAATCATCTGCGAAAAATGAAAGAATAAATAAGTACATGTATCATGTGTGCAAATAAATAATAGAATCACGATCATGAGATAGTCTATTAGTCATATAGTAAGTATTCGATGAATCATACACTTAGTTCGATTTAATCATACACTTAGTACATTATCAAGTGATAAACTGATAATCATAGAGCATAGTACCACATAAGTCCAAAAGAGTGTTCCAAGTTCAACAACCATAAGTCCACAACCATAAATATTACATAATAAGATAGGTAGATAAAAGACGTATGACACAAATGCATAGTCTAATTGTTGCTTCCATCCTGTGGAATTGTGTCTGATTGGGTTGGAGGTCCAACATCTGATGTAGACTGAGACAGATCTAATGTCCCAAGATCTTCTAGGATGCTCTCAAGGTCCGGCTCATCCAGTGAGAGGTCAGCGTGCTGAAGAAATTGAGCACCACCATCAAAAAATTCGAAGTTATCTCCTCCGACATCCCACATTCTTGATGGGCCAGTGTAATACTCTTCAGATTTCCTTGAAAGAAGGCGTAAGTTGTGGTATGCAAATACAAGATCCTCAGCACGTCCAGGGTTCAATCTACAAGCCAGAGAGCACACACCAAAGTAATTAACTATATGTAGTGCAGTCTAGGAGTAAGAAGTGGTAAATTAAGGCAAGAAGTGTTGAACCTATTCCTCATTGAACTATGGATCAAACCATAGGTACTCGGTTTCTTCAAAGACAAGAAGATGATCTTTGCTGCCAAGTAATTTCAATGCCAATTTTCTTAAATCACGGCACGATTCACAGTAAATTCCCACCATTGCTTTGGTTCTAGATGACCTCTATCCTCGATTGAGTCAAAAGAATTAAATCCACTTCCAAACAAAGAGAAATCGCAAATTCTCGTTTGATATGTCGCAATTCATCACCAACAAAAACCTCCTAAGCATTTATTTCTCATGTCCAAATCTCAATGTCCATATGAGGAGCTTGGCGATTTGGAATCTCGATGAGCCAAGTTTCATTGTAGTACCTAAAAAGGGTGAAAAGAACATGAGAAGCCAAGTTTCCTTGTATGTGCTAAGGTAGTATCGTAAATTTAAAATTGAAATCTAAAGACAAGCAATAAAAATTTAAAAGGCAAAGAATCTTACTTGGGATTTAGTGAGTGTGCCAAGCAATGCAAGGGTATTACTTTTGCCCATCGACTCACCAATATCTCTTGCAAAATATTATAAAAGTAGACTCTTCATTGGGTTCTTTCCTTCATGGCGATAAATTACAACCTTCACCTTCTCAATCATTGTATCCCACATCTCATAGATCAAATGAAGGCATGGTTTGTCGATGTCACCGCTCGTATCATAGAATAGATAGGCTCAAGAAAAATCAAGAATGTATTGCACCTTATCCCACCACACATCATTCGAATCTTATCTTTGACAACCGAGCTTGTCCCACATTGTCATCTCTATAAGTACTCCACTTTTCACTCACTACCATCAACACAAGATTTTCTTTAATCAAACGAAACCTCTTCAACATCACAATAGTAGAAGCAAATCTTGTATCAGCAATGGCAAGAAATTTTAACTTACTGAACTCATTGAACATAGACAACCTCATGGAATGATTCATGATGAAATTCTTTATAATATTAGCATCTCTTTGAAACCTCACTAATCCAATGGCAATCTTCATAAGCCTCATCATCAATTTCCCTAGCGACATATGTTCTTCAAGCCAAGGTTCAATGTATGGACGACGCATGGGGTCCGGAAAATGTGGGGGTACTTTTGCTCAACAATCAACCCCGACTTTGCAATTGGCTGCATTATCAGTGATCACTTGAACAACATTCTGCGGTCCAACCTCCTCAATTATAGCTATTATCTTCTCAATGATGAACTCCTTTTCTTGACTTCACCTTCAAGTGTTGATTGCTCTTAAAAACATTGGTCCATCTTATTCACATGACCAAGAAATTTAAAAGTGGGCGCCTTTGAGCATCGACCACCCATCCGATACAACGCTACACCTTTTGAGCTCCATGTTGACTTGATGGGCGTAGCATTCGCTCAACATGTGTCTTCTCTGCACAAGAAGAGTTGTCCTCAACTTGTTGTAACTTGGAGGGGCATAACCACCCAAATTGTGGTTGGCGGCATAAGTAAATGCTTTCCTGAAATAAGGATTTCTTGCTACATTGAAAGGTATGCCTACAAATGAACAGAGGGGTCCAAATTAATTTCTAAATGCAAGATAAAGAGATTAGTTACTAGTTAGTGCAGAAAGATATTAACCTGCGGTAAAGAACATCCTAGCAATCAAAGCGTCAAGCTGGCTACGACCTTCGTGATGGAAGCTTGATTCAATAGCCGAAACCCCCCTTCTCTTCCTCACATTCAACCCTTCATTGGTAGTGGAACTTCCTTGGCGGGCTTCTACAATCACTACCTCCGCTTTAGCAATTTCATCATGAAGTTGAGCAAGAATATCAATCAGAACCTTTGGACAAAACTTTACACCATAATTTCCTATCTTCAAAAGATGTGCTTTAACTCTTGAATAGCTCCCATGGATAATGTGATCACAAAGTCTACATCTAGACCGTGCATTCCCTCCTGCACCATTTCCAGTCTTTTGTAGCAACTCAACATACCTCCAAAGTGGCTTCTTTTCATTATTAGTTGCGGGTATCACACGAGCAAAGATTTAGAATGTTCCTAGCCAAAGCAGCTCCACTAGATCCGTAAGACACACACTAGTACTGTGCACTACTACATGATGCACTCGAGCCTTGAATCCACTGACCACCACCGATGCCATGTTTGCACCGCGAGCGGCGGGCGTGGGGCGTCGCGAGGCGCGCGCCGACGTGAAGGCCGCGGGGAGGCGTGGGAGGCGGCGCGCGCCGCGTGGAGCTGGTCGGAGGCGGCGCGCGGCGTGGAGCCCGGCGGGAGGCGCTACGCGGGAGGCCGCGAGGCGGCGTGCGGCGGCCGAGCCGCGCCTGACGGCGCGGCCGCGGGAGGCGCGCGGGAGCGCGCCGCCAGCGTGGAGGCCGTGGTGGGCGAGGAGGCGCGCGCCGCCCCGAGCCACGGCGGGACGCGGCCGCGCGGAGGCCGCGAGGCGGCGCGCGCCGGCCGAGGCGTCGCGAGAGGAGGCGGTGTGGCGTGGGCGTCAGGCGGCGGCGGCCGGGCGGAGCGAGGCCGGCGAGGCGGCGTGCGAGGCGCGCGCGGAGCGGCGCGTGGAGGGGCACCGAATGGGTTCGATCCAGATCTGGATCTAAAATATAGTAGAAGGCTGTTTATTAGGGTTACAGTATCGGAGAAGTATCCACCAGGTATCGGAGAAGTATCGGGATTTATTTTCTTTTTTTGAAAAATCATAAATTAACGGATACTTGCAGGATACGTATCGGAGCGTATCGGGGCAGTATCCGTATCCGGTACAGTATCCGATACGGGTACGTGACTTTTGTAAAGTATCCGCGCAACGTAGCTGAAGATGATGCCCCCCGCCTGCAGTCCTTCGATTGCCGAGATTCCTTCTTTGCCACGTCGCCTGTAAACGCGACCAAATCTTTTAGTGACCGTGTCCACAACAGGTGGCCTCCATAATGGAGAATTGGCAACAATTGGTATAGGTGATCAAATGTCTTTTTTCTGGAGTCACAGCTCTCTTTTTCTTGTTTTAACAAGCTTCATGCCCAGTACGTTGCTTTCAAAAGAATTACAGTCAGGCATTGGTTCACCATGTCTTCGGTGCAAGGGATGATGGTCATGGTCTTGATCTTGCTGCTTGTTCTCTATGCCTATAGTATGTGTGCTTGTTATGTTTTTAGAGTTACTTCTGTATATTGCTCATACAATTTTTTGTTTGCCCAATATTGTGAAAAATGTAGATAAGGGTACATCTAAAACACATTGGTTACCCAATAGCTAATGATGAGCTGTACCTTTCGGAGAATGTTTATCCACCTTCATCAAAGGGAGCAAGTCTCAATAGAGCAACCTCACTAGCGTGCTCCTTGCCATCATCAGATCCTGACAGCAGTGCCGATCTCGGCAGCAAAGATGCGGAAGAAGCTGATGAGGAATTCTGTATTGATCCAATGTGCACGAATTGTCCAAATCTTGCTCCAGTAGGGTGAGCGCGTAGTGCTTACTGTTGCTTAACAAGTTTTTAGTTAGTACTTGATAACAAAGGGTTTGAATAAAGAATCAATGTTTACTTGGACATTTGCTAAGCTTATGGATTCTTCAGGCCGCCTTGGTAATCTTCTGTTCTTTTGGCAGTTATGATGGAGATGAGGAGGGACTATGGCTGCATTGTGTGCGATATACTGGGCCCTGATTGGAGCTACGAATACCCATATCCTGACTGGGCCGGCCTTGATAAAATGTCGAGGAAGAAAACGAAATCATGATGTAACATTCTTTTAATAGTAAGCCCACCAGCCTGAACGGCCGAAATTTGGACTGCTTATGACTACTTCGATGCCCATGGAATTCCTTGTCATGTATGGCTCATGGATGTAATGATTTATATGGTTCCTATGGCATATTCTAGTAAGGATCCTTGGATATTTAACCACATATGTTTTATACCAACATTTTTCTCCGAAGGATGCACACTTAAATATCTATGCGAAGATCACCGTTAGTCATGTACAACTGTTAGTCAAGCTATTTTTACAAGATACATCATGGTTAGCACCTGGCATGATCATGGTATCCCTTTCTTACTACGTGCTTACCACGGTCACTATACTTCGCAAAACAACAACTTTATATCAGAAGTATCAGAATTCTCGTGTAACTACTACTCTTGTCGCATTACTTACTAACGGATACGACGAACACAAACATTCGTTAGGCACAGGAGCACGCAACGAATTTGCACCACGTCATCCCGGATGTCCACGTCAGCTGCAAGAATGCCACAGAGGCAGAGCACAAACTGCCCGGATGTGAACAAAGAACCTAGGCAATTACTAGTGCACATTTCTGAAATATATCACTCCTTGTACGCTTTCAAAACAAACAAATCAATCATCTCAGCCTTGCAAACTCTTCTTCCTTGAGCTATTGGGTCTGCACTTTTGGGTTTCGACTTATGACTTTTACTATGATTTATTAGCAAAATAAATAGTGATTATTAAGAAAAATCAAAAACTAAAAGCCGCTGAAAGACAAGAATAGACACATTGGATATCACTCCTTGTACGATTTCAAAACAAACAAATCAATCATCTTAGCCTTCAAACTTTTCTTCTTTGGGTATACACTTTTGGACTGTAGTTTATGAATTTTTTGCTATAATTTATTAATAAAATAAATAATAATTATTAAAAAATTAAAAAATTAAAAATCGCTGAAAAGACAAAAAAAAAAAAACAAACACATTGCTCCATGGATCATCTGAGACACTCCTACGATCCTACTCCATCTTGCTCCTCTTGCTAGGCAGGGCCAAGACAGGGAGCCTCATTGGGCCCTGAACTGCGAGCAGTTGCTCTTTGCCCTGTCTCCGTCAAGGCAAGAGAACAAGCCTTGCTTTTCTTGCCCTAGTTTTAGACCGAGTTCTTTTTCAATTATGGTTTATATTACAATATCTAAATTTTTAACGGTGTATTTTTTAAGACGGTGTTAATCAAAAAATTTTAGTAAAATGTATACTAAATTTAGCTGTACCAACTAAAATCATATACTACTATTTTTTCTATACATACTGACTCTCTCAAACAGTTAAAACTTAAAAATTTAAATCATAAATTATAACCTACAGTCTAAAAAAAATCTTAACAGTACCATTAGACTTTTAGCGTCATGTGTCGCCTAGTACAATTAGACTTTTAGCATGATGTGTTGCCGGTGTCCAGGGACATGCAGGCCCTAGACTAGAGAGGCCCCCTGGTGTGGTGGCCCTCTGCCCAAAGCATGC